>JAINUG010000165.1:1168257-1273257 GCA_029706075.1 Aldrovandia affinis
CACACACACACACACTCACACACACACACACACTCTCACACACACACACACACACACACACACACACACACACACACACACACACACTCTCAATCTCACGCTCAGCACAGGGGAATCTCTGACTCACGGTTTGGACAATGCAGACAAGGCGGCACCCTTTGTTAAATAAAGGCTGTGGCTTTTTACAGTGGACAATTTAGCTCTGTGGCGAGGGCAGTCCGACACATTACGCTCGGTGCCTCGCGACCACGGACATTCATGCCTGCTGATTGAGGGCAACGGCCCCTGCTGGGGTTTTATGGCCGACTCCGAATCGGCCACGACCGAAAACAGATGGCACTCGGGTTACCCCGAGCAGGCTCCTCGTGTGTGCGTTTGCCGTATTTAAGTCTGAAAAAACAAACGGCCCTTTAGCCATAATAATATAGCCCATGATGTCACCGCTGGTCAGAAACATCCACCGACGGTCGCCATGTCAGGCTCTCCGTCAAATTTCAACTCAACCAATTTTCCATCACTGCTCTGAGATGGGCTTTAATCAGGGTTCCTCAAATCTGGCCCACAAATACAAATTCGGTCCTTTCTCTCAGGTGGGTAATTGAACAATTAGTGCAAATGATTGATGAGTGTCTTCACACCTGACTCCCAGGTAAAGGGAGGGTGGAGAAACAGCAGTGCTCGGCCCACGAGGACCGTGATTTGAGGAACCCTGGCCTTAATTGAAATCAAAATGTTAAGTCGTCCAACTGAACGAGCCTTGTTTATTGGCACCTGTTCCAATAGGGCAGAGCAGGCGCCATAGTGCCAGGATGTGAAGGGGTTCTATCAGGAGGTGCCCAAACCAGATGGAAGCCATTCTATCCCTCTCTCTGTCTGTGTCATCTCTGTGGTCACTGTGTCATCAGGGGGTGTGAGGGAGGGAGGGGGGGGGGGGGGTGGAGGGGGGGGGGGGTGTGAGGGGGTGGGGAGGGGCTGTGAGGGGGTGGGGAGGCTGAGGGGGTCACATGGAAGGGGTGGGGGGGTGTGGGGGGTGTGGGGGGGGTGGGGGGGGGTGTGTGGGGGGGGGTGGGGGGGTGGGGGGGTCACTCACAGCGCGGTCATCCTCTCATCGCGGAAGGTGATGAAGGCCATGTCCAGCCGCTTGAGAGAGATTCGGTTTTTCTCCGCGTTAAACTCGTCCGTCAGCTTCTCCTCCAGCTCGCTGTAGTACTGTTCCGCATCCACCTAGGGAGGGAGGGATGGAGGGAGGGAGGGAGGGACAGAAAGACGTCGGAGGGAGATCGATCGATAAACACAAATGCCACGTATAGATTGAGCAATAGGGAGCGTGTGTGTGTGGGGGGGAGGGTCATTACTTGTGTATTAACAGAAACAGAAAGGTAGTGGTAACTTTTCAATATTTTATAACATTTTAGTGTCTCATGTCCCATCAATAACATTGAGGCATTTAATGTGGAAAAATGTATTAAAAAAATAATTGTTTCAGCTGTCAGTTTAGATTTGGTTTGCAGTGCCACCCAGTGGACACATTCTAAAATTACAACAAACTTACTGAACGTGCTCAATGATTAAGTGAAATCAAGAAAAACCAAGAACAGCAACATCATAAAGTACTTCCGATCTCACACATTATAGAGGCAATACGCAATATAGGAAGATAGAGACAAAGGCAAACCACAAAAGTACCTGCTCAAAGCCGCATCCGTCACAGCAGAAGACCTGGGCGCAGGGGTGAGTCTTGATCATCACTCTGCCCTCCTTCTGGGCCTTGCCCGTGAAGTAGAGCCTGCCCTTCATGGCCTTCCGCCTGCAGGGGGCGACAGAGGTGAGAGATCCACGCACTGCACTAATGCCAGCTCGGTCCTGCCACCCTACACTCATACACACACAACGCATGCACAGAAACCAGGCTGCTGACCAGCACACGCTTGCTAAAGTTTTATTCGGATTACACTTTATGTTAGTCTTATAACTGCCAGGAGCTGTATATCTGTATCTCACATCTGTATAGCCATATACTGTATATACATATCACACATATATCTATATCTATTTAACTGTACAGTATTATTATAACTTTTTTTCCTTCTATTTTTACTCTTATTTGTATTATTTCTTGTATATTATGACCATCTCTGTATGCACAGTGACAGGAGGTGGCAGACAAGCATTTCAATGCATGTTGCACTAGTATAATTGTGTATGGGACAAATAAACTTGAATTGAATTGAATTGATTGAATAGTCTGCAAAAAAACTTCAAGCAGGATAAAGAAATACATTAAAAAGTCCAGGCTAGGACCAAACTGAATGAAGTAAAGAGCTTTGGGCTGGACCCACCCTGCAAGGCAGCTGTATGAGTCAGGCTTACTCAAGGGCAACACAACTGCTCTTTCTGGTGCATTTCAAATCAACGGTCACATTTATTTTAACGCATCGAGCATGAGGGGTAATGAAATTGGGAACGGCACGCTGTGAAATGCATCACACGAAGACACAATGTGTCCCCTAAAGAGAACATTGTTGTAGAGAGGTGAAGCCGCGCCAACCGGATAATTGTAACCACAGGTGCGTAGGTTCAAAAGCTGCAATAGCCGCAATAAATAAGTGAATGAAGGTGCTTGATGTTATACTGATGATGGTCATTTGACCGAAACGTCTGTCTCTTTTGTCTATTAAAAGACTTTAAATTAAACATCGAGCCTTCGCCTCGTTTGGGATATTCCCTCTTCTACACACAGTGTGCGGGTTCCACCTTCATTCCCCTAAAGAGAACACACACATTTCTGGTGGTGGATGGAGGAAAAAAAGATCTTGCACAGTAGCAATCTCTCATAGCGCCAGGCTTGTATTACGGAGATCACACACGGAGAGGGCAGAGTCCTGCCTGGGCAGGCCGTCACATCACTCATGCCTCTCACAGCGTCGGGGAAAACAGAGACGGGAAGTCTGAGAGGGCAGGGCCTGCTGCCTCCACCGTGAGGGGAGGGCGGTGTCGCCCCACAGCCCCGCAGGCAGACCTGACTCGACTTATTTATGAGTTTATTAGTAAGGGACAAGCACAGAGAATATTGACAGCCGCAGAAGGAGTGCCCGATGCACTGTACAGGTGTGTATAGCCGGCTCTAGTTCGCCGTGAAGCACGTAAGCGTGTCTCCAGAACGTGGGTGGGGGCGAGGAGGAGTTCGCTGCCCTCGGAGAATTAGCTTGCCTCGTAGAGACGAGCGGCGGACTCGTGTGGGGAGGGTAAACAGAGGCATAAATAGAGGGTGTAACAGGCTACTAAATTGGGAGAAAAACTGATTATTATTATTTTTTAAATCAGTGCACACAACGACCGAAAACAACAACAACCATATATGACATGAGAACAAAAAAGAAAAAAAGAATAAATGTGAGAAGTGTCTCACCGCTCTGAGTCCAGCTTCATCAGCTTCCTCACGTCGAAGCAGAAGCGGATGTCAGTGACAGTGCAGCTGGGGTAGGCCTCGCTGGAGGAAGGAGGGAGGAGGGAGGAGGGAGGAGAGACGCGGACCGTCAGCCCTGAAGCGTTAAGTCTTCAAATGTAAACACACCTTTGAGGGCCATCGGTAAAGGCCTGGGGGGGTGTCCAACTCAATGCCTGTCTGGAATTATGTCACCTGGCTCAAACGCACTCCTCAGTTTCCAATATTTTCAGCTCATTAAACAGCTTAACACATGCCATTTAGCAGACGCTATTATCCAAAGCGACCTACGGTAGTGAATGCATATATTTTTCAGCATATGTGGTCGCAATGGCAATCAAACCCACAACTTAAGTGTTGTCAGCGCCATGCTCTACCTACTGAGCCACACAGAACTTGTAATCCAATGCAAAAAAACCCCAAAACAATTCTGGACTATAGGGGACATATTTACACATATAGGCACAACTTATCTTTTTTAAAATAGGCTTTAATGAAAAAAGCTAAATAGAATGAGCGATTTCGAGCAAATTGCGTGTGAGACGACATGCGTGTGAGCCTCCAGGAACTGAGTTCACCATCATACCGACTCCGACAGTGCACTGGGCTGAAGAGCTGAGCAAATGTTGACATGTCCGCCAGCATCGTAAATTACACCATGATCTTTAGTGTGGAGACCCCATTCTCTCAAGGCAAATAAAACCCCACATTTCAGCCGCCATCATCATCATCATCTGCCAGACGATGTTCTAATATCAGAAACACTATACTGCATATTTGTTTTTACTTACATTACATTACATTTTAGGCATTTAGCAGATGCTCTTATCCAGAGCGACTTACAGTTTACATTTCTTTACAATCCATTTATACAGCTGGATATTAACTGAAGCAATTCAGGTTAAGTATCTTGCTCAAGGGTACAAAGGCAGTGTCCCACCTGGGGATTGAACCTGCAACCTTAACGTTACAAACCCAGTTCCCTAACCATTATACCACACTGAAAGGACACTGTTCACTGAGGCCAAGATGTTGGAGCTTTTACTGTATGTACAATACATATATACTGTATATACAATGAGGCATCAAAAATTGCTCTGCCTAAACAAACTAGCTACCAGACAACAGCTATCCAAATATAAACAAATATTTTAAAAAACAGAATCCCGCCCCCTCCCCCCGGATGTAAAAAAGCCAATTATGTAATAATAATGTTTGACAAAAAAAGAAAAAATTGTAATATCAGAAACAGTGGCGGTGCGTGGCGGGGTCGTTAACTCACTGGAAGTGCTTGGTGACGAGTCCTGGGTCGGAGATTTCCCTGGGGATGGCGGTGATCATGAGTGTCCGGGCCACCTGTTTCACAGACGAGAGGGAAACCCCCGCAGTCCAGCTGTGATTGTGACACTTTCCTTACAAACACACCCTGCAGGACTTCTGTCTCTATGGTGGGACCCCCTTACAAACACACCCTGCAGGACTTCTGTCTCTATGGGACCCCCTTACAAACACACCCTGCAGGACTTCTGTCTCTACGGCAGAACCCCCTTACAAAAACACCCTGCAGGACTTCTGTCTCTATGGTGGGACCTCCTTACAAAAACACCCTGCAGGACTTCTGTCTCTATGGTGGGACCCCCTTACAAAAACACCCTGTCTCTACGGACGGACACCCTTACAAACACACCCTGCAAGACTTCTGTCTCTATGGTGGGACCCCCTTACAAACACACCCTGCAGGACTTCTGTCTCTATGGTGGGACCCCCTTACAAACACACCCTGCAGGACTTCTAGAAAATCCCCATAACATCCTAACTTCTGTTTATTAGGACATTTTTTTTTGCAATCATTTACTTTATAAACCTTTAAAGTGGATCCAAACATTGTCCTGTGTACATGCAAGTAACATTGGAATGACATGGTGTACAGGAATGCAAGAGTAGCGTGCAAACATTATTTTCTGTGAGCGTGATTTTTTGTATTTTAATTTAAAAAAATATTTTCTTTTATTTTTCTCCTTTTTTGTTTCAGATTTTTCCCCCGTTTTCTCCAAATTTAGTGGCCAATTATACCCTCAATTTATTTTGATTTGCCCTCCCCCTCAAACTCACCACAGGCCCCACGGGACAAGCTAATACTTTGAGGCAATGATCTGCCTCCTCTGAGACTGGACTCACCCAACTATGTTTACCAGGTCACCTTAGTGCTCCTCGGCGAGCTTGTGCCGGCTCCCCTCCCCCTCCCCCTGGGCCTGACAGCCAATTGCCACCCCTAGTGGCACTCCCGGTCAAGGCAGGACTGACGCAGTCGGGTTTCGAACCGTGGCTGCAGTGGGCGACTTGCGTCCGAGTCAGACACTCTTACTGCTACACCACCCAGGATTATATTTATAACTGAATGTTCCCAGTTAAAACCAGTCTTTTCTCTCTTAAAGGACTAATTCAATAAACCCAAAAACATATTCAAAAAGTTATATCACTCTGATTTCTTGCTGATCCCTGCTATCCATGCTCCTCTTATTCAATGTCCACCCAGTCTCTACAGTACATAGTTGGGCACATCCTGAGGGAAAGTGAGGTGCTGGTGTAGATGGTGCTCCAAAGCACCGATCTTGGATCTGTTTCAGTTATTTTGTCCACCCGGTCTCAAAATATTAAGGAAATTGGTGGGTTGATGGTGCTCCAAAGCAAGATCCTGGATCTGTTTCACGATCCTGGATCAGTGGCCTGTATATATATGTGAGTTATTAAGTATAAGTGTATGGTACGGGCACCCACCTTCTCATCCTCCCTGTACTCCAGACGGGAAGAGTGATGGGCCATGCACAGAGCCGTCATGATGAAGTACAGCAGGGCGAAGATACTGTGCAGCCACAGAAACCGGTCCCTGCAGAGAGAGGGGGCGACACACAGGATTGGCCACCAGGGGGCACTGCACACAATCTTAAAACACTCAATGAAGAACATTTACATTTAAGGCATTTAGCAGATGCTCTTATCCAGAGCAACTTACAAGGTTTAAATTTCTTTACATACAATCCATTTATACAGCTGGATATTTTACTGAAGCAATTCAGGTTAAGTACCTTGTTCAAGGGTACAACAGCAGTGAACCTGGAATTGAACCTGCAACCTCTGAGTTACAAGCCCAGCTCCCTAACCATTACACTACACTGCCAGCCCTCTAAGAAACAATTAACATTTCTGGGTTGATTGGAAAATAGGGCCGATTAGGTTTATCACAGGACAGAGATTAAATATTGTAAGCTCGACTGGGAACCTGGAACTTGGCAGCAGGAAGCAGAGTTGTGACCAAGTCACTGTTATGCAAGTCATAAGTCTCAAGTCTTAACCTTTAAGTTTCAAGTAAGTCCCAAGTCATGAAGGGTAAGTCTCAAATAAAACCCAAGTCGCCCGTGTTCAGGTCCAGTCAAGTCACAAGTCCCAAATTTCAGGTGTCAAGTCCTCAAGTCACATTCAAAACAAGTCTCTCGAGTCATCCAGCTCAAGTCCCAAGTCTAAGTCAAGTCTCAAGTACTTTTTTTTTTTTTTTGCAAGCTAAGTCTGAAGTCTTACAGTGCTGGATCTTACCGTGGTTCTCTGTGGCTCAGTTGGTAGAGCACAACGTTGGAAACGCTTAGGTTGTGGGTTCAATCCCACTGGGGCCAGATATACTGAAAATGTATGCATTCACAGATGTCGTTTTGGATAAAACGTCTGCTAAATCGTATATTACCGAATTCAATCTCATTTATTCTTTGATAAATGTGTAACTCTTCTGTGAATCTGCCGTCTATGATCATAATGTGCAGTTGCATAAGCGCGTGAGGATGATGAGGTCCATATTTAATTATTAATGTTTCTAGATGTATTTCAATCCTAGCTAAATAAATTGTGTTGCAATTTAAATTAAAAAAGTATCTGTGCAGGCTTATGTTTCAACAAATCAAGCAGTCTGCGAGGTCAAAACAGAAAAGGAAAACAACCTTTAAAACTATTATTGATTTGTAGCCAATTCCATTTGTTTTGTATGATTTGTACATGCAATGTTTAAATTAAGGTCAAAGCAACTAAACATTTTTCACTTGTGTCTTGCGGTTGAAACTTTTTAAATATTTGCAAAAGTGAAAAATATAATATTGTGCGATTAGAAGCCCAACACTATTAGCTGCTATACACACACACACACACACACACACACACACACACACACACACGCACACGCATATTCATATACATAGACACACAAACACACAGCAGCTTATAGGCTATTTGTTTTTTCCCATACTTTGCCCACTTCTTTGTTGCCATGACATCAGTATAACTTCCCAAAATCACAAATTGACTTCAGTGAAATGGCAAGGGCCCGGAAAATTGGTGGCGTTCTTTCATTAATACCAATTACAGTAGAATAATGGGATAATGACAGAAATGACAATGTGAGCCTCCAATAGGGTGTGTGTGTGTGTGTGTGTGTGTGTGAGGGGGTGGGTTCGCGTGGGGATCTGTGGGAGGGCAAATGACCTCTAACAGCAGGTGATATTAATTACTTGTAGTGAACAGACTGTGTCATAGCATACGTCTGGGGAAATAGTTCTCATAAATGTACCTGTACATGTATAAATGTGTATGTGTATATGTTACAGAAATGTATATGTATATGTACCTGTACATGTATAAATGTGTATGTGTATATGTTACAGAAATGTATATGTATATGTACCTGTACATGTATAAATGTGTATGTGTATATGTTACAGAAATGTATATGTATATGTACCTGTACATGTATAAATGTGTATGTGTATATGTTACAGAAATGTATATGTATATGTACCTGTACATGTATAAATGTGTATGTGTATATGTTACAGAAATGTATATGTATATGTACCTGTACATGTATAAATGTGTATGTGTACATGTTATAGAAATGTATATGTATATGTACCTGTACATGTATAAATGTGTATGTGTACATGTTATAGAAATGTATATGTATATGTACCTGTACATGTATAAATGTGTATGTGTACATGTTATAGAAATGTATATGTATATGTACCTGTACATGTATAAATGTGTATATGTATATGTTATAGAAATGTATATGTATATGTACCTGTACATGTATAAATGTGTATGTGTATATGTTACAGAAATGTATATGTATATGTACCTGTACATGTATAAATGTGTATGTGTATATGTTATAGAAATGTATATGTATATGTACCTGTACATGTATAAATGTGTATGTGTATATGTTATAGAAATGTATATGTATATGTACCTGTACATGTATAAATGTGTATGTGTATATGTTACAGAAATGTATATGTATATGTACCTGTACATGTATAAATGTGTATGTGTATATGTTATAGAAATGTATATGTATATGTACCTGTACATGTATAAATGTGTATGTGTACATGTTATAGAAATGTATATGTATATGTACCTGTACATGTATAAATGTGTATGTGTACATGTTATAGAAATGTATATGTATATGTACCTGTACATGTATAAATGTGTATGTGTATATGTTATAGAAATGTATATGTATATGTACCTGTACATGTATAAATGTGTATGTGTATATGTTACAGAAATGTATATGTATATGTACCTGTACATGTATAAATGTGTATGTGTACATGTTACAGAAATGTATATGTATATGTACCTGTACATGTATAAATGTGTATGTGTATATGTACCTGTACATGTATAAATGTGTATGTGTATATGTTACAGAAATGTATATGTATATGTACCTGTACATGTATAAATGTGTATGTGTATATGTACCTGTACATGTATAAATGTGTATGTGTATATGTTACAGAAATGTATATGTATATGTACCTGTACATGTATAAATGTGTATGTGTATATGTACCTGTACATGTATAAATGTGTATGTGTATATGTTATAGAAATGTATATGTATAACAAGCAGCCACATTTTTAAAACAAGCCCAAAAAACCTTAACTCACGAATGAGTACACTGCCCCTTATGGAATTGTCACACGCGAGTCGTAAATCCTGCGCAGTTAACGAAATTCCCCTCAGATCAGCAATCGGTTTAACAATGTTTTTTACCTCCTCTGTTTCGATCTCGCGAGTCGCGCTGCACAAACGCGAGGGACGGGAAATGACACGCATCAGGGAGGCGGAGCGCGCGGGGGGGGGGGGGGGGGAGATTCTCTGTGAGCGAACACAATCGGCTGTGATGGCTATATGTTCTGGTCCCCTCCGTGACCAACGGCTGCATTAGATCTGACACAAGTGTCACAATTCCAGTTACGGCGTCTTAGACATGAGCTGAAAGAGGGGGAGAGGGGTACTCTGACGTACTGCGCAGGGACGTTGGCCACCGTTGTCCTTCCAAAGTTCTGGGGGTTGTCTCCTGAGAAGGAAGAGATGGAAGCAAGTATATCAGATCATCTGGATTACGTGAGACCACATCTAGGTGAACAGACGTCTGCTTTTCTCCAGACCGCGTCAATTTCTGAGCATCATCAAATCAAATCAAATCAAATCAAATTTATTTGTATAGGGCTTTTCACAATAGAATTGTCACAAAATGCTTAACAGAGGGGAACCCAGGCCTAGACCCCCCCAAAAGCAAGCCTAAAGGCAACAGTGGCAAGGAAAAACTCCCTTGGTAGGGAGAAACCTTGGGAGGAACCAGACTAAAAAGGGGGGGAGCCCATCCTCTTCTGGCCGGCACAGGGTATGTCAAAAAAAGACCATGTCATGTCATCATGTCTATTCACGTTCTGTTACGTTCTTTCACCTCATGCAAGGAAGCCCAGAGACCAACGCTTATGTAATATGATTTAAGATATGGTTAGGCACTACATGGTTAAAAAAGTCATTCATGGGTCCATGCCTTTGTCAAAATCTCATGAAATTAAAAACAATTCTTCTTTCGCATAAGTGATGTCAGACACGTGACACTTCTGTAGTTTATTAAGATGACAAGTCACAGTCCTTAAGCCTTACACTTAGACCTTACGGCCTGCATGCTTTCACTCGTGTATTTAAATCAATGGCAGGTGTTCCGTTCAGCTATTGGTTAAAAAAATAGTGGTCCAGCAGGAACGCAAAGCACCTGTGGCCATTGCAGAATTGCATCGGTTTTGGCACATTTGGAGCAACGGGCCCCGTCTTTGCTTAACTGTGGTTCTGTGTGGCTCAGTTGGTAGAGCACAGCGCTGACAACACTTGTGGGTTCGATTCCCACTGGGACCACATATACTGAAATATGTATGCATTCACTACTGTAAGTCGCTTTGGATAAAAGCGTCTGTTAAATTGTGTATATATATATATATATATATATTGGGTGCTCACTGCAGATATAAAACCTATGGGGCTTCTGCATATTCTCGATCGATGTGTGGCCTTGCTTCCTACGGTCTGTGGAGCACCTTCATAACTCCAATGCGCTGGACTGTCACTGTGTTACGCCTGTCTGCCAGATCAGCCACCCTCCCCCCACCCCCCGCACCCAACCCCGTCCGTACCCAGCAGGTTCCCGGAGAGGTTGACGGGCAGGATGACGGCCACAGACAGCAGGCAGACCACAAACATCAGCAGGATGACGTGACGCTGGAAGGACAGGTAGGTGGTGGCATCGATGCCGCACTTGCTCCGGATCTCCTCGTCCCTGGGAACACAGATAAACCACGGGAGTACTCATTTTATATTTACATTTACATTTTTGGCATTTTGCGGATGCTCTTATCCTGCAACTTTACATTTCTTTACGTACAATCCATTTATACAGCTGGATATTTTACTGAAGCAATTCATGTTAAGTACCTTGCTCAAGGGTACAACAGCAGTGCCGGCATGAGCTCGCTGCGTATAGGAGTGGCACCGGAGTTACAGTGGACAGCTTGGCGAGCGCCAGCTCGGAGGAGGTGGTACTTCACTTTTGACACTGCCGGTCTCAGGGCTACGGCAGTGAACTCACAATATGGAGGGGGGATTGACATGAAAAAGAGGGTGTAATTGGCTACTAAATTGGGAGAAGAAAACAAAAATCTGAAACAAAATCTTTAAAAATATATTTTTTTAAAAAGAGTTAAAAAACACCCAGGCGGGTGCCAAGTCTGGGAGAGGAGCGAGCGGAAAGAGAGGGAGACACCGTGGCTGGGCCGAAGCAAGCAGGGGGGGAGACACGCGCGTGAGCCGGACCCAGAAAGGCGGGCCACACAAGGCGGACTCGCAGGGTGGGTTTTTCACTTTCCCACCAAACTTTCGAAAAAAGGCTCCACAGCCACTAACATCAGGTCTAAAAACAGGCCCTGGAGGGGAAGCATCAAACCCCAAAATGGTACTCTGGGAACCCTGGACACTGTGGATGTTGGCATTTTACGGCGCCTAAAGCTGCTGTTTGGCCTGCACGAGTGCCCTGCCTGCAGCGAGCATAACTACACATCCGCCTCACCAGTGACCAGCGGAGCACGGCCGCGTTTGTTTTTACTGCCTAATGAGGCCCGACGCGAGGCCTGCACTTAGCGATGACATCAGTGTTTATGGGTAGCGCAATAAAAATAAGAAGAAGGGGGGAAGAGACATCCCTCCTGCGCACACTCACTTCATGTGATAGAGCGATGTCAGCCAGGAGCAGAAGCCCTAGAGAGAGAAGAAGGAGGAGAGACATAAAATGTTAAGTCCCATTAAGGTCCGTTAGGGTCGGTCCATTAAGACAACATGCGTGAAGGCACATAACACGTGTGTGACTGGCCCTCGTCTGCTAGAGCCGTTTGAGTAACGCTGAAGTCTTACGTGTTAACGAGGCAGGGGGGGTGTTAGGTTTTATTACTGCGTCTAGCCTGCATGACCTCGGCTGCATGACTGCGCGTGTCACACTGATCAGAGGCCAATCTCGTCTGAGTCCGGGAGACAGACACACACAGAGGGGTGTGTGTGGGGGGGGCAGCGTGTGTGTGTGTGTGTGTGTGTAGGTGGGGAGGGCAGTGTGTGGGGGGACAGAGACAGACATAGGTGGGGAGGGCAGTGTGTGTGTGTGTGTGTGTGGAGGGGGGACAGAGACAGACATGCAGAGTGTGTGTGTGTGTGGTGTGTGTGTGTGGGGGGGGGGAGGGCAGTGTGTGTGTGTGTGTGTGTGTGTGTAGGTGGGGAGGGCAGTGTGTGGAGGGGGACAGAGACAGACATGCAGAGGGGTGTGTGTGTGGGGGGAGGGCAGTGTGTGTGTGTGTGTGTGTGTGTGTGTAGGTGGGGAGGGCAGTGTGTGTGGAGGGGGGACATGAGACAGACATGCAGTGTGGGGTGTGTAAGTGGGGGAGGGCAGTGTGTGGAGGGGGGGGGGGGGGGGGGGGGGAGGGCAGTGTGTGTGTGTGTGTGTGTGTGTGTGTAGGTGGGGAGGGCAGTGTGTGGGGGGGACAGAGACAGACATGTGTGTGTGGGGGGGCAGTGTGTGGAGGGGGGGGGGAGCGGAGACAGACACACGCAGAGGGGTGTGTGTGTGGGGGAGGGCAGTGTGTGTGTGTGTGTGTGGGGCAGGTGGGCATGCAGCTCAGTGGGGGCGTCAGGATACTGGCTCACAGCTGCCAGGGGTCAGGGGTCAGGGGTCAGGGGTCAGCTCACCACATCCTTGCTCACGTCCGTGTCCGAGGGGCTGGACTCAGACGGGGACTTCTCCTTCTCACTCTGCTCCCCATAGAACAGGGATGTGAGACTGCAGGGGAGTCGAGGGAGGGGGGACACAGAGAGAGTAAAGATCTGGACATGGGCTGATACAGGCTATAAAAGTCATTAGAATTTGACAGCATTCAAACAGAAAGCCAGCATAAAGGAAACAAATAATAGAGGTAGAATCTACACTATCAAATGTTCGGGACTGCACGATGAAAAACGGTTCAGTTCAGCAACATTATCAGTGACTATTCATTGATATTTACATACGTTTGGTTACAAATCTAGCAGGACACACAGCCAATATAACATGGTCCTAAGATTCCTGCACCACCAGCTGGACGTGGTCCCACAGACAGGAAACCACCTGTCACCATTGACCCTTCACCTTTGACCCTCCAGTCACAAGCACAGGGGTCACCCTGGTGAGAATACAGCCACACGCTGGAACGTCTGCCAGCAAACTTTGATTTCTCCGCATTTTTTTTCTAATTAAACTAAATTAATTTTGAATATTAAAACATTCAAATTAAGATGAGACCGGTGTTTTATTATGATTAATAATAACAATTATTAATAATTAGACCAAATCATAATAATAATAATAATAATAATTGGTATAATCTTTGTAGAACACTAAGAAACACTTAGTGGATGACTCTCAGGTTGGAATGACCCCATACCGGTCTTGTGCCACACCAGTGCCAATTACAAAAGCCCCCACTCAAAGCCCTCCACCTTAAATTCAGCAGATGCATCTCTCCAGGGAGGTGTGACTCATAAGGAAAGTGAGCCTTGAGTGACACTACCCATCCAGAACGGAACAGATAAGCAAGCAGGGCGACCCAGAAATTCCTAAAATAATTGTGTGGTTGCCCTTTTTTTGTTGTTGTTGTTGGCAACCCCAAACCTTGGAATTTGTTTTGCCTGCAGGGCACAGACCCAGCCCTGTCTAAAAGAGTGAAGACGCCTGGGGACGTCTGACCACAACAGGGGGGCCCCATCACTAAACTCAGCCACCAGTTTACTGGCGCTCCTGCTCCCCACACCGGCGGCGTTCTCCTGCAGGACTGCGGGCGTCCACAGGGCAGCGATCACCACCGCGGGGTGAGTATGCGTACGATCTTCTTTCTAAAAAATTGTTTCTAATTTTTCACATTTTCTCCCAATTTAGTAGCCAATTCAACCCTCTATTTATTTAGATTCACCTCCCCTCACGAGGCCGCGCCCGTCCTCCAGGTCAAGTTAATATCCCCGAGGCTGGAGATGATCCGCCTCCTCCGAGATGGAACTTCGCCCACCTGCTCTTTAGGAACGCCCTCACTGCTCCTCGGCGAGCTTGTGCCAACTTCCCCCCCCCCCCACCCCCTGGGGCAGACAGCCAAAAGCCGCCCCCGATCGGGGCTCCCGGCCAGGGCCAGACTGACACAGTTGGGTTTCGAACCGCAACCGCGTTACACCGCTACCTCTACCCGGGGCTCTTTGGTGCCTTGAGCACCACCACTGTGCATTAATGCATAAGACCCGGTTTAATTGAATTAGGGAGTCTGTGGCCCCTGTCAGCAGCCACTTCTTTTCCTTCTGTGGTCCACCAATTATTATAATAAATTTGTTTTCTGATTTTTCCCCCCTTTTTTCTCCCAATTTAGTGGCCAATTATACCCTCTATTTATTTTGATTTGCCCTCCCCCACAAACTCGCCACCCATCTCTACGAGGCAAGCTAATTCGCAGAGGGCAGTGAATTCTACTTCCTTCGAGACAGAATACGCCCACCCATGTTCTGGAGACTCCCTTATGCGCTTCTCAGTGAACTCGTGCCGGCTCATCCTCCCCCCCCCTCCCCTGGGGCAGACAGCCAAACGCCGCCCCCGATCACATTCATAAAGGACCAGCCAATACAGGTGCATTAGACCGCTATGCTATCGGAGGCGGGGGTCCACCAATTACGCGGACACTGAACAGCTCCCTTCCCAGGTGACACTGTGGCCAATTAGATGCCATTTAGTGGGACTACCAGTCACATGGTCCTGGCACAGTCCAGATCTGACACCAGAAAGTGGGGCCCGTCCACACACTAGAATAGTGCCTTAACAGGATGAGCCACCCAGCAGCCTTTGAACAGATTTTAACAGTTTTAGTACATGGGCAACTCTGTATATCTTTGGACCTCATATCTATTGAAATTACTTCCTTGTGAGGGTGAGAAAATGACACTACTGTTGATTTGGAGCACTCTCTTATATTGGCTGAGCAGCCAGCAGCCTGCATATGGTGCTTCTAAATATGGAAGACTTCTTGTGAACAGCAGCGTGACTAGCATGAGTTTCATGCTATTAATATATATATGTACTAGGGATGTAACGGTACACGTTTGTACCGAACCGTTCGGTACAGGGCTTTCGGTTCGGTATGCGCTGTGAACCAATCTAATCTTGCTTTAACCACTAACGCACGTGCGGAAATTTTTGTGTAACATTTTTAATTTTAATTTAAGAAAGAAAGATATGTGCATTACTTTGTTGAGTAAATTATGGCCAATTAGCCACTGTATACAAAGTTCAAAATAAATGAAAAGCAATTTTATGTTTTGCATTTCTTTTCCCCCCCGCTGTACCAAAAACGTACCAAACTGTGACTTCAAAACCGAGGTACGTACCGAACCGTGACTTTTGTGTACCATTACACCCCTAATAAATATATATATAAAGTGTATATGGAGACTAACTGAAGAGTGGACCAACTTGTTTTTGGTCTACGAAACACATTTGTATTATAAACCATATGTACGCAAGAATTGAGTAAACCACCCACTGATCTATATATATATATAGGGATGGGCCCCACTTTCTGGTGTCAAATCTGGACTGTGTCAGGGCCATGTGGAGGTTTGTCATGGAGGAGGGGGAGATGGAGATGGAGTCTGTCACCCTGGTGACACTTTAAGCCCGGGTGCGTGACAAACCTCCATCTTGAGAAGTCCCATAAAGACAGGGGGAAAGATTCTTCTTCTGTGGTAGGCTACTGTGAGATGCGGTCTGCTGAATTACCGATTACAGTTTCACCAACATTTGCAAATAGAACAACCCCCCAAAAAAGTTAAAAAACTAGTCACTCATAGGAATTCAGCCGACGACGCTCTACAAGGCTGTGGGAGGGAGGGAGGGGAGGAGAATAACAATGTTAGATCAGTGTTAGCGCTGCCTGTGTTCGTCTGCTTATTAGCCTGAAGGAATGTAACGAGACTCCAGACAAAGCAGACAAGCACACAGACTCACGGTGCTGAAGGAGTCACTGCGTAAAGGGAGGAAAACATCTTTAAATTAAACACTTCACACATACACTAAAATTAAATTAAACACTACACATATACACTAAAATTTAATTAAACACTTCACACGTAGACTAAAATTAAATTAAACACTTCACACATACACTAAAATTAAATTAAACACTTCACACATACACTAAAATTAAATTAAACACTACACACATACACTAATAATTAAATTAAACAGTACACACGTAGACTAAAATTAAATTAAACACTACACACGTACACTAAAATTAAATTAAACACTTCACACATACTAAAATTAAATTAAACACTTCACACATACACTAAAATGGTATCAAACAGTGTACATACACTAAAATTAAACAGTGAACACATACACTAAAATTCAATTAAAAAGTACACACATACACTAAAATGTAATTAAACAGTGCACACATACACTAAAATTCTATGAAACAATACACACACACACACAAAAATTAAATCAAACAGTGTACATACACTAAAATTAAATTAAACAGTGCACACATACATTAAAATTTAATTAAACAGTACACACATACACTAAAATGAGACATTTGTTCAATACCAGTCTTATCCAGAAGGGGGAACCATTGTTAAACACGACAGAGCATCCGAACGTGTGGCAAATGGGGATTGTGGAGACAGGAACAGATGAGCCAGCAAACACTCAGGCTAAGTAGGCCTACGTTGGCACTCTCTGGCCAACTAGCAGTTATCGATTGGCTGTGCTTATTCTAGCATTAGCATAAATTGGGTTGATTCCCTTTGGGGCTCCACAGCAGGGAACCTTACCTGTCATTGTCCATCAGCAAAGCAAGGCGGCCATAGTCCCAGGCTGCCTTTCGCAGGCAGGAGAAGATCAGCAGCAGAAACTGAAACACAGGGGCAGTGGTGACAGGGCTAGAGCCCAGCATCCATCTCTCCATCTCCCTCTTTCTCTCTCTCGCCACTCTCTCATTGCCGCCCTTCTGTCTTTCTCTCAAATTCACGCACTTTCTCTCTTTCACACTCACACATACTCCCTCTCCCTCGCACGTTTCCCCCCCCCCCCTTCCTCGCAAATTCCAAGGTGCTACATTTTCAATTGTTTCCAAAGCAACTGATACACAGATACCACACACAAGAACAGAAGAAGAGGATAATGATAATCAATGGTAATGACAATTACATTTAAAATCAATGGGTGCATGCATGTATAGAATATGCATTTTTAAAAAGAAATGTGGACCGAATCTCACAAATGTGTCACTTTTTAAAAGAGACAGTGCACTGACGCATTTTGATTGATACGTTCCAAGTTTAGATTCCGTAGATGCAGTTAGCCACATTAAAAGGCTTAAATGACTGACAGGTCGAGCAACATACAATTTGAGCTCATTTATTATTAGAAAACGAGGGTGTAGAACATGAGCACGCACGTACGTACACACACACACGCACACACTGTGTAGACAGTAATAAACATGTAAATAATTTAACAGGAATGGAAATGTTATGTGCCTTTGTGTAGAGTTCACACTGTGTCCCCCTCGGGCTATAGCACATAGCACATTCTCCCTCACACACACACACACACATACACAAGTGCGCGCACGTGCACACACACACACACACACACACACAAGTGCGTACACACGCACACACACAGACATACACGCACACACACAGACACACAGACATACACGCACACACGCACACACATACACACACACACACACACAGCACGCACACACACACACACATACACACACACAAGTTCGCGCACACACACGCACACACACGGAGGTAAGTATGGGTTCACATTCACTAGTTCTAATATGAGAGTCAGGGACACAGTGACGCTCAGTGTGCACAGAGACAGCTGGGGCCAGCCGTCCGCCCTGCTGGGTCGTATGGGGGGGGGGATACATCACTTTTATATATATATATTTTTTTTTTTAAGTATTAACTCGAGGCATTAGTTCACGGGACAAGCGAACACCTAGCGGGACACCTAAAAGGTGAAATCTTTTGAGATGGGGTGCAGACTCCAAAGGGACACTGTATTATGCATTTTCCACTACACTCTGTACCACAGCTGCGCCACGCCAATGATGGCATATCTGCCCGTACACAATTATTGGCATATGGCAGAGTGCGTAATTAGACAGGGAACCTATGGAGCAAAGCGAGAGGCTTTTTTTGAAGGATCGTGGCATCAAACAGACTGTGACATTCAGCACGCGGATGTGAAATGGGTTCATCTGTATGCACGCGTTATGACATTTTGTGTTGGGGGGGAGCAGCTGTTGTTCTTGTCAGCGTTGGTGCTGAGATAACGGGCTCCAAAAAAAAACGAAAAAAAAAACAGCAGTAAAGAAGAGCCGTTTCTTTGCGAAGAGCGGCAAGTCATCGTTGTCATGGAAACAAAGAGGGAGCGGTCACAGTGTACACACTGACGAAAGCACACGGTCAGGGAGGGAGGCAACTGCTGGCGTGAGTCTGATACAGAGACTGCAATTTCTGCGCATCAACAGCAATTCGCTCGCTGTGATATTCCCTAACGTGCTGTTCGAACCCATATAATCTCATCGTTTCCTAGTCTGAGGAATATCCAGTAATGCATCAAAGCTTGGGATTGAATACCCCACGTGTGTCTGCCTCTGCTGCATGATCTGGCAAGCCGTTCCAGGCATCGACAACTCTCTGCGTAAAAATATTGTGTGACTGTGTAAAAAAAATATTTTCCTGATATCAGTGCGGATTTACCTTTAACTCATTTCCACCTGTGGCCTCTTGTTCTGTGAACTGAAGTCAACCTAAAACATCTGTAGATTCACTTTGTTAATCCCTTTTAGGATTTTAAAACCTCAATCAAATCCCCCTTGACTCCTTTTGCTAAGCTCGAATACTGTAGATTGAGTGTCTTAAGTCTTTGCTCGTAACTTTTACCTTTCATACCAGCAACCAATTTAGTTGCCCTTCTACTTCTACCTTCGTCCAAATTGACCACATTAGACTATTTCAAACAACAAATTTAATACTGGGGGATCATGTGACTAATTTCAAGAGGAGTGAAAATATAAGGTGCTCATTGAGGAAAAAGGGAGACTAGAACTTAGAGGGGGAAAAAAGGGAATCAAGTGTTTATTCAAAATTGTTGAATAAAATAAGTAAGCCCAGTTTTGTTCAACTATTTTTATCATGCACTGTGGCTTCACTTCCATTTTCCTCTCTACATTCTAAATGTTCTCCTCCCATAAAACACTCCTATCTTGAATTTCTATTTCCCACATGCATAACTTTACATTTAGCAATATTGAATGTCATCTGCCATGTTTCTACCCCCCACTTTACATCTTGGATTACCTTAGTAGATTCCAAACTCTCTCCTAAGCCCCCACATTTTGCTACTAAAATCCCTATTTAGATCATTTATGTAAATTATTATTTATGCATTATGAAATGCAGAGGTCCTAGCACTGATCCCTGCAGGACTCCACTGCCCACAGTTCGTAGGTTACCTATGATCCTTCCTAACGTTACTCTCTGTATTCTACCTTGCAGCCAATTATGAACCCACTCTGAAATAACTCCTGTAATTCCTACTGAATTCATTTTGACAGTGAGCCTCTTGTGTGGTACCCTTGTCGAATACCTTTTGAAAGTCCAAATATATAATACTATCATAAGCCTGGTTCAAGACAAAACACTTTGTAGCTTCCTCAATGAAGTCCAGGAGTTTTGTTAGGCATGACCTTCCAATGAAAAAGCATGTTGGCCATCCCTTAAAATACTGTTATTATAATATTATCACAATCCCCTTTACAGACCATTCTGTACCAGTCACATTGCATCTTAATGAGGGCAGAAGAGCATTACATTACATTTACATTACATTTTAGGCATTTAGCCGACATTCTTATCCAGAGCGACTTACACAGTTAACATTTCTTTACATACAACCCATTTATACAGCTGGATATTTTTACTGAAGCAATTCAGGTTAAGTACCTTTAGCTCAAGAATCGAACCACAACTGAGTTACAAGTGCTCCACCTGGGAATCGAACCAACAACCTCTGAGTTACAAGTCCAGTTCCCTAACCATTCCCTAACCTGTTCTACATGAGATGCAAGCTATCCCTTATCCCTTACCATGTCCCCTAAACCATTCTGCACATTGGCTGTACTTTCAAATATACTTTCAGGCATATTTTAACATATTTTAACATGTTTTACTTACTTCTAAGTGTTTAGAGTATTAGCAATATAATATTATTATTATTATTATTATTAAGCAAAGCTCCTTCCTTATTCTTAAAGCACTTAAGCTTTTCCTTATCTTTTTTTTTTTTTTGCTGAAATATTGAAAGAATTGCTTTTTGCATCTTGGGCCATTTTCATTTCACAGAGCCTTTTAGCTGACCTTCGTTCTTTAGTTTTAGCCTTAGCCCGCATATTACAATAATCTATCTTATTGCTCTCCGAATGGCCTTTTTTAATATACTCTGTACAGTCTCTTCTTTTGTCTCAAAATCTCCCGTAAAGATTTATTCATCCACCTTGGGGACTGCTTTTTCATATTATTATAATTTTTTAATGACATTTTGGCATGAATTTACACCTGTGCATCAGCAATAACCCTTTTAAATGTGCTCTGTTCTCCATTCACGGGTTTTGCAATCTAGGAGTTTTACCTCAATCTATATTTACATTACTAGGCGGTGTACAATTCACAACAACAGATTCCGTGTTGTCTCATACAGTATAACGCCATGACACATTGCAGCTGTGTCTCAATGTTTGCCCTCATGCTCTCAGAGTTGCCGGATGCTACGTTCTACAGCAGTTGCTGTTGCTCATAAACCCTGGCCTTGGCCTTTGCTGTTGTCCATTCAGTCGGCCCTCATACAGACACAGCGCCTTGCCCTTGTCCTCATGGCCCAGAACGGTTGCTACACAGTGACAAATGATCTGTCTGTAACCAGGGGCCTTGCTCCCGATGCCTGACATTTAGCCCTGAAAAGCTCGGCACTGTCTGGTTGACCTTCAGCGTACCACCAGGTGCTCAATTAAGGGAGACAGGTGGCTCCGGAGCAAGATCAAAGCCTCGGTCTTTGTTCCTCGGTCGTGGCTAATTACCAAAGCCGTACATGTGCACTATTTGTAAAGATAAACCCCCCTACCCCCCTCTCCCCACTTCTCCATATTTTGAAGGGCGGGCATGTACCAGTCACTGATGCCAGAGCGTTTTTCATTCATTCGTTTATTCAGACGCAGTGCGAACAAGAGCCTGCCTCGTTAAAAATATATATATATATATATATATTTTAAAAAATCACTAACCTTTTCCTTCCCAGTGTTACAGGTATGGCAGCAGATGCCTGCAATGGTGTCTATTGCTGTATTACTGCACTGATCTCGTGCGCTAACTATGATTGTTCCTACCATGTATTAATGCACATCTTGTAAGTCGCTCTGGATAAGAGAGTCTGCTAAATGCTTAAAATTTTAAATTAAAAAAAAATGTTATACATCCACATTTACATTACATTTTGGCATTTAGCAGACACTCTTTTTAAATTTTTTTACATTTATTTTTCAGATTTTACCCCGTTTTTCTCCCAATTTGGTAGCCAATTACTCCCGCTGTGCTTAGCTCAATCCCCTCCCTCGTAGTTCGCTGCCGTAGCCCTGTGACCGGTAGTGACAATGACGAAGCCCTCCCCCCTCCCTGGGGCGGACAGCCAATTGCCGACCCGGTGGCACTCCCGGCCAGAGCCGACTCTGGCGCGACGGGGAATCGAACCCTGGTTGCCATGGCCAGTGTCGGACGTTGAAAGCACTGGTGCATTTAGCAGACACTACACTACACTACAAGCAACTTACAAGATGTGCATTAATACATGGTAAGATCGGTCATGGTAATATGGTAATATCTGCCTCCCATCTTTGACTTTGATGCGCGATTAAGATTCTGTTATGGGCCTCCATTGTTGGACTGGAGCTGTGATAAAGTGGGTTCGACCGAGCCAATTAAAATTAAGAAAAGGCAAGAAGGTTTGAGAGATGGTGAAGAAATCAAGGGGAATGGTTAGGCGTACGGCATACTAAAGAAAATCTGCTTTTACAGCACCACACAGTATTCAAGAGGGAGAATGTATAACGCTAACATATTAGCATTATGCATTATAATGTACACATACACAGTACCCTCCAAAATTATTCACACCCTTGATAAAGATGAGCAATCTTTTTCTCTAAGCAATTGTATTGGTATAATACAATGGTAATTTTTCAACAATAATTTTTTGAGCAAACAATATAGCTCATTACCTGTATTGTTTATTTTATACAGCCTTCTTTCCCCTTATATTTATCAAGGGTGTGAATATATATTTATTAGGGCTGACAACTGATCTTTTTCAAATCCGTCAATTAGTCAGATGCTAATTTTAAAACAGGGTCTTGGTGTAGAATTTGTTACTATAGACTATTTATAAACACCTCAAGATTCAATTCCAAAGGGCGACATGTGGCTGAAGCTACATCAAGCACATGCAGTGCTCATTACTTCTTGGGGGAAAAGAATCAGCTATGTTTAACATAATGTTACCTTTATTGCACCAAGTGGCCTAGCTAAAAAACAAAAAACACTCCTGTTGAAAACAATTACTGTATCTAGTATTAGCTAGAGAAATAAGAACATAAGAACATAAGAATACATAATGATGAGAACGGGCCGTTCGGCCCATCTAGGCTCATCATGTCCTAATCTAAAGAGTATCTAGTACTACATCTAGCCTGGACTTGAATAGCCCAAGCGTTTCTGCCTCTACTACTCGACCTGGCAAGCTGTTCCAGGCATTGACAACTCTCTGTGTAAAGAAAAACTTCCTAATATCTGTGTGGAATTTGCCTTTAACTAATTTCCACCTGTGGCCTCTTGTTCTGCTGACCCCACTTATCTTAAAAAAATCTTTGGTATTTTACTTTGTTAATCCCTTTTAGGAATTTAAAAACCTCAATCAAATCCCCCCTAAGTCTCCGTTTGCTAAGTTTAAATAGATTGAGTGCCTTAAGTCTATCATCATAACTTTTACCTTTCATACCAGGTATCAGTTTAGTTGCCCTTCTTTGGACTTTTTCAAGAGCTTCTATATCTTTCTTGTAGTGCGGTGCCCAGAACTGCACACAGTATTCTAAGTGGGGTCTGACAAAGGCATTATATAACATTAATATAACCTCCTTTGATTTATACTCAATACTTTTTGCTATGTATCTCAGCATCCTGTTGGCTTTTTTCACTGCTGTAGCACACTGCTTTGATAATAATAATATATATAGGCTTTGATCAACTACAATTCCTAAGTCCTTTTCAAATTGAACACCTACTAACTTTTCTCCTCCCATAAAATACTCCTGTCTAATGTTTTTATTTCCCACATGCATAACTTTACATTTAGCAATATTGAATGTCATCTGCCATGTATCTGCCCATTTTTGGATTTTGTTTAAGTCATCTTGGATTACTTTAGTCAATTCCAAACTGTTTGCCAAACCCCCAAGTTTAGTATCATCTGCAAATGTAACTATTTTGCTACTAACATCCATGTCAAGATCATTTATGTAAATAAGGAAGAGCAGAGGTCCCAGCACCGATCCCTGCGGGACACCACTGCCCACAGCACCGAGGTCAGATATGGCCCCACCTACTGTTACTCTTTGTATTCGCCCTTGCAACCAATTATGAACCCACTCTGACAATACTCCTGTAATTCCTACTGAATTCATTTTCGCAATGAGCCTCTCATGTGGTACCTTGTCAAATGCTTTCTGAAAGTCCAAATATATAATATCATAAGCCTATAAAATCTCTCTATCCAGCATATTTAAATGTACCTAAAAATATATTTAGATTAAATAGTCTATATCAGTTTGGGACAGAATTTAGGAATTTAAAAACCTCAATTAAAAAAAAAGTCTCCGTTTGCTAATATATACATATATGCGTATAAATATACATCATGAACACATTTACACAGAGGAATTGACGGAGTTGGAGTAAAGTAAAATGACAGAGTAAGTGAAGGGATCTCACCAGCCAGAGAATGACGTTGAGGGCCAGGACGGTGGGCATTATTATTATTAAAGTAAAATGACAGGCAGTGAAGGGCCCTGCAGCACGCTGCTGCGCGAGTGCGCCCGGTAGCATCGCTCCGCCGTGCCGTTATCCACGCCGAGCGTGTCCAGGAAGCTGAGGACGTCCAGCTCCGTCTCTCCCGCCGTGCCGGGGAACCCTGCCCCGACTGCTCCGAGCCTGACATGGCTTCACCTCGGTCCCTGGGCTCAGGTCATGCAGCCATCACTGGGGGGGAGGGGGGAACGAAACCATGTCAGCGGGTTAGCGAAGTTAATAAACCCAACGAGCAAAGAGCGGAACCGCGCGGAACGAGACATGGGCACGTCGAGTCTTTCACGCGCACGCGACACGCACTTCAAATTCTGTGACGCATCGAGGCCAATAATATTACATTACATTACAGGCATTTGGCAGACGCTCTTATCCAGAGCGACGTACAACAAAGTGTTAACCGTAGTCAAGAACAGTTTAGCTGAAAGCCACCCTAGCGGGAAGTACAGAAGTACAATAACACACGAATGTGAAGAGAAAATAAAACATCGTACTGTACCGGTGAAGTGGTTCAGTAACATTTCCATCCGTCAATCACATGAGCTGACCGTATATCACAGATGCTCACTTTTGCTTAAAAAAATGTAAAAAAATTCTGTTGCAGATTTTTCCCCTTTTTTCTCCCCAATTTAGTAGCCAATTATACACTCTATTTATTTTTATTATCCCTCCTCACACGAACTAGCCGCCCGTCTCTACGGGGCAAGCTATTCATTAAGGCTGGCGATGATCCGCCTCCTTCGCCTCACCTGCGCAGACAGCTCAAATGCCGCTCCCGATCGGGATTAACGGCCAGGGCCGGTCTGGCACAGATGGGTTTTGAACCGCATCCCTGACAGGCAGCCCAAACTCGTATGGGACCAGCCAAGATACGGTGCGTTAGACCGCTACGCTATCCGCCGCTCCCCGATGCTCGCAGTTTTAATTGCAGGAGCAGAGAGTATCAATCCCATGAGCCGTGAGTGTCAAATGACAAGAACATCAATTATGAGCCGACTCCATTACGCACTATTCGACAGCATTAATCATAAATGTCATAGTTTATAGCATCAATCACACGAACAAACAGTAGCTATTAACCAAGTCGACCAACAATATTAATCATATGCACAAATGATGGCAAAAAAGATGATCGGAATATTAACGATGAGTGTGACTATTCATTGGCGTCCTTTCCCTCTCCCTGTCCAGATGGTCTAACGGTCTCAGGTTGCATCATTATGACTGGCCCCGCTGAAATTATGCACTTCACGTGGCTCAGAAAAGCTTAACACCATTGAATCTGGAAAGCAAAGATTCCCTCTACCACTGAAAGTAGCCACTGTAGAAGGAGCTGAGAACAGCATGAGTGGCCATCCAAAAGACTAATACACTAAACAGAAAACCGTTTTCATGCTGAGCTCTGCGGCTCATTACTTATTAACCGGAGTCATCAGATTCTCAGTAAATCAGATTCAGGGCTGCAGCAGGGCCTTGGAACGGGCCCCTGTTTTCCTGGCCTTTTAAATGATTGGCTTAGTGCATCTCTGGACGCAAAAAAAAGAAAAGAAAGGGAAAACCAATACTGAATGACGAGTAATTACTGTAATAGAGATATGAATCACCTACAACAAAAGTGGTGCTTCACGTGTCAAGTCGCACAGCCAGTTAATACGAGCAAAGTGCCTTTCTGAGGATTGGGCTTGAAAAAAATAAAAATAATAAACAGCAGCTGCGGTTTGAGCGAGCACCTGTGGCCAGCTATTTCTGTTGAGTTAATTAGCCCTTGCAGGTGCTTGCTGTGGTTGGTGGAAACCGGGTTCCATTTGGGGCCTCCAGGGTCATGTCACATTGCCGCCCACCAACCAATGGTCCCGCCCACCTGACCATGATTGACAGGCTCAAATAATATATGCCATTATAATATATGCCATTTAGCAGACGCTTTTATCCAAAGGGACTTGCAGTAATGAATGCATACATTTTTAAGTATATGTGGTCCCGATGGGAATCGAAACCACAACCTAAGCGCTGTCAGCGCCACGCTCTACCTACTGAGCCACACAGAACCACGCTCTACCTACTGAGCCACACAGAACCACGCTCTACCTACTGAGCCACACAGAACCTAAAATACCACAAGCACAAATGAACAAGCCTCTAGCATGACTTAATACTATAATCATAATCCGCCAATCAAGCGAACCAATTCACCAACAAACCAATGATGAGTGTTGGTCACCAAAATGACACACTCTCCATCTTTACCCTTTTCATGAATCACCCCCACTACCCTACACTACTGAACACAACCACTTGAGCTTTTTCAAATCAATCTCCATCCCCCTGTTTTCATATTTCTTTTATGAGACCCGTTGCTATGGTTATCCACATTTATTTCAACTCCCTTCACATCTGCTCACCTGAGAGCTTAACGGTTCATTCCAGACAAATTCATATTCCAGTCCTCACAAAACCAACGCCTTCCAGGAAATCAGGCCCTCTGTTAAGTCAAGGCCCCCCCTCTCTCTGTATAATTCAACCCTCTTCGCTTTCTGGAACAACAAACAACCTGAACTATCCTTGAACTGAGCAGACAATTGACTTAATTCGACCCGTGCAGACAACACACGAGCGCCTGAAACAACATCGCAAAAAAACATGGAGTCCTAAGGGGAACCACCAGTCTGGGGATAATCCAATACTGCTTCCATCACAGGACCACGCTAATGTTGCGTGATGGCTTCAGCCACTGCAGTAATGCGCTTTCAAAACGGCGCGTCGAAACGCAAAGTGTTGAAAGGTTGACGTCCTGGCATGCTTGAGGTCCTTACTGGCATCTGGTCTGCATCACAACAACAATTCATCTGGTTTCCGTGGTAACAAGCCACCCGGAGTGGTTAGAGGCGGGAGCTATCCTCGGTCTTGACGGCCAGCGTTAAACGGAGAAACGGCAGTGACTGCGTTCGGGGTCCATGCCCGTCCACTTCTGCCTTTAATGCAAGGAGGCAAACGGACACGAAACTCAATTAACGGGACATGGCCGCAACTCTGAGAGGGTTTAGAAAGGCTTAAGTACAGAGTACAGAGTGCATTGTTTCTCGATTAAGTCAACGATCAGCCATCCGTTGCTGCTGGCTGCCTGTTGACAGATCAAATCTCCTTTCGGTGGATAGAGGAGATGTGCCTCGCTGAGCACATCCACGGCGGGCACAGACGGAGATGGAGACGGAGATGGAGACAGAGAGACACAGAGACACAGAGACACAGAGACACAGAGACAGAGAGAGACAGAGACAGAGACAGAGAGACAGAGAGACACAGACACCAGGCTCCACTGAGAGATGGGCTCTATTTTATTTTATTTTATTTCTTTCTCTAAATTTTGTTTCAGATTTTTTCCAGTTTTTCTCCCAATTTGATAGGCAATTACACCCTCTATTTATTTCGATTTACCCTCCCCACACGAGTCCGCCGCTCGTCTCTACAAGGCAAGCCAATTCTCAGAGGGCAGCAAACTCTGCTTCCTTCGAGACGAAATTCGCCCCCACCCACATTCTGGAGACTCCCTTACGTGCTTCACGTCGGACCCGAGCTGGCTCACCCTCCCCCTCCCCCTGGGGCGGATAGCCAAATGCCGCCCCCGATTGGGGCTGACGGTCAGGGCTGGTCTGGTAGAGACGGGTTTAGAACTGCGTCCCTGACAGGCAGCGCACACTCGTACAGGACCAGCCAAAATACGGTGCATTAGACCGCTATGCTATCCAACGCCCCGCCATCACTGTCTTTTGAGGGACACGTTATACTTGAAGACAATCTAAAACTGCACTTTCCCAATTTGCGTGCTATTTGACTCACAATGACTTAAGTATCATGTCGCATAAATCCCGTGTCTCAATGGATGCGCTTACTTTGGCTGCTTGCCTGTCAGTTCTCGCTACAAACAGAAGTGTAAACAAGCAGCTCGTGTTAACGGCGTCTCAAGTGTGCTTTGAACATGCAGCCTCGGTAAAAGCAAACAAAAACTTGGCTCGAAGCATGGATGTTTGGATTTTTAGCATGGATGCACCTACCAGTTACAGAATTAACACCAGGGGCGATTTTAGGCCCTATTTAGGGGAGCTTTAGCCCCCCTGTCTTTCATCTCAGCCGCCCTGAAAATGTTTAGTCATTCTTTTCTAAAAAACATTTTTACTTAATATCTATTTTAAAATACCACAGATAGAGAGTGGTACTTCAATTTTGAGAGCAACCACCATTGTGGTGTTTTTGTTTTGGGGAACGTAACTAATTGAAAATAGTTTAGTAAATTAAATAAATAGAAAGTAAATTAATTGAAAATGTAGGCTTGTGCATGTGTCCATCTCACATTCTCATTGGGGGCTGACCCCCCAAAGGTCAAATCATAGAATCGCCCCTGATTAGCCCCATTCAATTAAATTGTCCATTAAGACATGGGCACTGGTTTAGAAATCTCGATCGCGTGTCCATCGTCTTCACCAGCACTCTTCTTAGAGCCTGTGACACTGTTGGCAATTCGAGGGAAAGGAGCTTAATGCCTTTTCTCAATCCCCTACGGGTGGTGTTACTACACCAAGGCCCACCCTCTGAGCTCTGCACTCTGCTGGAGGGATATGAACATGCTGCTATGAGACTCAGCTGTGACAGGTACAGGTTTAAAAAGGTGCAAATGCAGATTAAGGGATGAGCAGCTTAACCCTGAGACACTCTGGCCCAGCGGTCACCCACAGCGCTCCCCCACAGAGATCACAGGCCGAGTTTTAGCAGCTTTAGGGCCACCTCAAATCACATTGGTATTAAAAGAACGTCTTAACCCAATGTCAGCGTGCGATACGAGTGGCAGTTATTCTGGGGTCAGGATAGGTGAAATGCAGCAGACGCAGAGAGAGAATGAGCAAGTCAATGAGCAACGGTCATTTGTACACCACGCACTACACCACCTAGAGCATCACTTATTTAAAAACTAGCATCACTTATTAAAAACAAAAAAAAACAAACAAAAAACCCTCTCTTTGTTTGTCTCTGTCACTTTAGGTAGTCCAAATCAGGTGCAGGCAAAATGAATCGGTTGACCACCACCTGACAGTATAGCCACCTGGCTGGCATGACCAATCCGTGACCATAAACTTGCTGCTGCGGACACCAGCGGCGAACAAGGAGCTGGTGCAAATCTTCCAACTTCTTGTGCACTTAACCTCATTACTATGGCAACGCCAATCTTGGCCTCTAGGCTGGTTTGACCTCTGCCTCCTCTTCAGTGTACAGTGGCACGAGGGGCCATTTCTCCCCGTTGGTGTAGGAGCAGAGTCTTAACCTTTTGCGTTCCCCTGGAAACAACTAACATCGCACAGAAGCCTGGGAGTAACATGGGGAGATATCGACACGGGGAGGCAACTCATCGGGCAGGCCCACACAAGCCTGACCCACCTCCAGGGCGGCTCACCGATTTGTCGAAGCAGTCAGAGGGGGCGGATCAGCAACACACGCGGGGGGATCCTATCAGGGTTCAGAGGTCACACAGGGCGTCTAAAGATCCCGCTCGCCCCGGATGAGGAAGACGCAAACGACACGATCAATTAACGCCACGCCATCGACCGTAGGTGCCTCCACCTCCACCTCGACTCGCCGGCAAAGACACTGGCTTCGGCAGCCTGCAGTCTGTAGTGAAGAATTGTGCATGCGGTCTGTTGTAAAATACATTAACCGGGCCATTTCGACGAGGTCATCTGCATAGGAATGAGTGAGTTGATTAGACAGTAAGTTCCTATCTTTGCTTACCGATGCTTTGCCAGCAAACAGTGCCTCTTTTATTGAATAAGCAAATCAGACGCTATCACTTCCTGACTTCTTTACTGGTGCTTTGTTAGCAACACAAAGGCTCATAAACTGATCATCTGTCCCTATGTATATATTCAGGTGAGAGACCCATTCACTTTAGACTCTTTACCAACTCCCTGTGGACTGCTTTGTGTAATAAGCTTGCATTTCAAGTCAGACTGCTGAGTCTCCTGGTCGTCTCTTCGGAAGAAGCTAACAGTAGCTAACAAGCCTGAACAAAGCGTAAGCGCTAATCCTGTAGCGGTCAGATTTTGTGCAACCTGGGCATGCTTTGTTTTACTCATTACTTTGATGGAAAAAAAACAACCCTGGACAAAAGACAAAACAAACCATCTCGCTGAGATGAGTAGCAATTTGTTTCGGAATCATATTTTTTAACTGTTCTAAAATTATTAAATTGCAAAGTTCGTCATACTCAGTCACCTTGGATGCCTTACGCCAGCGACCAAATTGAACCATCAGATCTCTCACGAACTCAACGTGGGTCTGCTTATCAGCGCGTTTCAAATTTCTAAATTGCTGTCGATAAGCTTCAGGGACTAATTCATAGGCCTGCAAAATCACATTTTCAACATGAGAATAGGACTCGAGAGTGTTGGAATCCAACGTAGTAAAAACCTCTTGGGCCTTACCTGCCACAACACATTGGAGCAACAGAATCTGACCAGTTTCGGACCAGAGCCTATTTGCAGCAACTCTTTCAAATAGAGTAAAGAAAGTATCCAGATCTCGGTCATTGAATCTAGGAACCAATTTTAAATTATGCACAACATTCCTACTGCCGGATGAATTGGGCTCATCTATATCACCACCACCAGATAACACAGATGACTCTAGCTTTCCAATTGAAACTAACTCCAAGCAGTGAGTTCGGTACGCTTCTGCGTCTTTTTGTTTACGAACTTCTAATTTCACTTTTTCCTCAGCTAAAGCAAATTATTTTCCTGTGAGCCTTTCATTGTTCCTTGCAATTTCAAGTTCCTTTCCAATTTCTTTAATTCTAATTCCATTTCAGCAAGCTTCACGGCTTCGGGCCATAGTGTCAACTTCAAATAGCCCTCGCTCCACAGCAAGTCCCGACAAATACTCACGAAGATCAGACAAGATAAACTGTTTACTACACAGTGAGGCAGATTCACCCCAATGCTGAGCAAGCAACAGTAATTCCTCCTTAACAAGGAAACGTAAAGAAATTGCTGACGGACGCAATAGAAACTCGCTAACACGCGGATTTGTATGTAACTGAGAAAGCCCACGGCTTCGACTAGAATACCGATCAGAATCAGAAGACATTCAGTTGGACAACACGTCGGACAACACACTGCCAGAGTGGTTAATGCAAGTCACAGTGCGCAGCAAAACAAGGAAGTAGGCCTAAACGAACTCACAGTTTGGAAACACTCATCATGGCATTGGACAAGTGAAACCAGCATCTTCCAGCAAATATACATCCCTCAAATGTCTGCTCCGTCTTCCCAAAAGCTCACTATGAGAGTATTTAAACGTGAGAAACAGCTAACCATTCCCACCAGTGCAGAGCATACAGGCCATTTGATAACCAGTATACCACCACACGGAACACGTTTCCCGTAATGAGGTCAATGTGGTTCTCTGTGACTCAGTTGGTAGAGCACAGCGTTTGCAACGCTTAGGTTGTGGGTTCAATCCCCACTGGGGCCACATATACTGAAAATGTATGCATTCACTACTGTAAGTCGCTTTGGATAAAAGCGTCTGCTAAATGGCATATATTATATTATTACTAAATGGCGTATATTAATTTGGGCCAATTTACCTATTCTAGGGAATAAGCCAGGTCACCATACCAATAACCATACAAGTATCACTTACTCTTCGATTCTCCAGCACAACGTGACCTGGAGACAAAGCAACAACCAAACTCCTCTCCCAAACGCCACAGATCTCAAAATGATCAAGAACTCTTTCCTGGCCTCCCATGGCTCATACACATCGGACATGCGCCACCTAAACAACGCAAATAAACAAAGTCACAGTGCGCAGTACAAAGGGTAGGCCTAAACTAACGCCACGGTATCAAAACTAGCAATCCCGCATGCCACCATTTTGTTTTACGATCCAAGGTCGGGTAGACTGAACAAAGTGGAGACCAGGCATTTTTTTCGGTGCAAAAAGGATTTATTACACCTAAATACTAACAATAAAAGAATACTATTGCTTAAAAAAAAAAAAAATTTGTTTCAGATTTTATCCCATTTTCTCCCAATTTGGTAGCCAATTATACCCGCTATTTTTTAAGTCAATCCCCCCGGCCACTCTTATGCGCAGCGAATCTCATGTCGGCTTCCCTTCCCCCTCCCTGGGGCGGGCAGCCAATCGCCGCCCCTGGTGGCACTCCCAGCCAAAGCCGACTCTGGCGAGACGGGGAACTGAACCCCGGTCTCCATGGCCAGCGTCGGACGTTGTAACCACTGGGCCACGCGGGAGGCCTATACTATCGCTTTTTTTTCAATGACGTGGCGACATCCATTTGGCTGGACCGGGAGATCTCGACCGACTCCACCGCCTGGCCTTATATAGCTCTCGTAATTAAGCCCCGCCACCTGCTGGCCAAACACTGTCCTGCACAAAAAGACAAAAACAGAAAACAGCAAACAGCAACAGGGGCCGAGCACAAACACATTAGGAACCGTAACGATTGAAATACCACCAGAGCGTGGCTCACAGAGTCTGCAGCAGCAACAGGCAGCCAGCGCTGAGTCGCTGAGTCACTGCTCTCCAAGCACCGCTTTACTGCTCTCCAGCCTTAATGAGAAAGGCGCTCTCTCCTCCCTCCTCTAATTGTCATTAGCGCAAGAGCTGAGGGGGCTCCTGTCCAGAGACAATTGGCACAGGAGCTCTGGGATTTATGTCGACGATGTCACTTCCTGTGCAGCACAGGCACACAAAGGGGCCGCTGCAGAACGTGTGTCACACTCCGGTTCTCCCGCAGACGGACACCTGAACGGGATGACGGCACGTTCCCCGCCGCCGGCACAAGTGGGCGAGTTCGGGAATCGGTTTCAGCCTGTCAGGCTTGCGTCATTTATGGAGAGCGAGTTAACCCCTTAACCCACTCCACTGCATAGGAAAAGAGCAACAGACCCATTAAGAACGGAACCTGATGAGACCGTGGATTAGGGGCACTTTAACAGGCAGAGGCGCTAGAGATATCACAGCCCTTTCACGGAGAAAGATGCCCACACACTCCTCTAATATTAATAGCAGGGGATGTCACTGCAGGTCCCTCTCCCATTACTACATTTCAGTTTGCAAGGCCTTTCTGCTGGCCTAAAAATATCTGAATCACAGACTGATGTTAATTATATTTTGTCCATGAATACTTATTAAATAAAAATGGTCTGTCCGATTCCTTTCATAGCTTTTCCCTGGTTGCGCTGCGTCCAGACGTGTATTTTCATATTCATTTCAGGCCGCGGAAAATGAAACTCTGAACGGTGAAAGGTTGGGCAGCGTATACGTTTCTTTACATACTGGGCATTTACTACTGAAGGATAGGTTTGAAATGCACGGCCCGCCACTGCTACATTTACATTTACATTTATGGCATTCAGCAGACGCTAAATGAGCCATTATCCTGAGCGACTTACAAAAAGAGCATTTAAACATGGTAAGATTCATTAAAGTTAGTGCAAGGGATCAGTGTAGTAACACTGCAGCAGTGTGTTCTCACTTTGGTAATCCCACCAATCCACAGCGAGAAGCAGGCCACAGCATAAAGCCAAAGGACACCAGCCACATATAATAGTGGAAGCCCTGCTTCATGCCAGGAGGCAGAAATTCCCATTTAAACACATTGGCGATGGTTTGATTCACACTTTCCTTGCTTTGTGAATTCAGCGCTTTACCAAGAAAAACATTTGTCCAGTCACCACCAGCAAAGCATGCATCACCACTACATGTGCATGTCTACTACAACAATTTGTTCTCCTTTCCTAAAGACAGTGGTCTGGTCTTGTCTTATCTTGTCTTGTGCCCTTGGTAGTCCTGGTGTGTCCATTAAAAGTAGCTGATGTTGTGAAATTCTCCTTGTAAAGTCACAGCTGCATTATGACATGGTTCCTCCTCCCAGGAACCGAGAATGTGTGCAAGACTTCACAACAATGCAGCCATTCCTGGAAAAAGGTGAACCTCAGATGGGACTTGAGGGGGTGATGCTTTGTGCTCGTCTGTGAGACCATGGACTTCTGGGCATGCTCTGTGCAGCCCGATTCTAATGTTCACCGTCTAATGTCACCTGGGTTTCTCAAGATGCTAGACACATCAGCCATTTCTTCCTTTCTGTAATCAGCATAAACTCAGCAATCATTTATTATATTTTTCATAATCAGAATTTGATTTAGATTAAAAAAAAAAAATCTATCACCTACTGCCAATTTGTTTATGAACATTTAAAATTCTTACTCACACAATGGGTCGATACTGCAAGTAGCCAACATAAAACAAACGTTGTACTAGAAACAACGCGTTTTCATCCAAAGACTTAAATCAGCTGTATACGTTCATAAACACTGCTAGCAACGCAGTTTTATGTTGGCTGCTTGCAGTATCCCGAGCAGTCCGTGAGTGCTTTTACTCTTTTTCATTAAAGTGAGCATTTCTAAAAGCGCAAGGTTTGCTCTCTCCTTCTCTCTTTTTCGCCTTTGCCTTTTGAGCACTTTTTCACCTCTCTGTGATGTTAAGTGTTTTTTCTTTCAAACATTAACAGCTTCACACTCAGCATAGATGAGAGACCGACTCATCCTGTGAGTACAGATGTTAAATGTTCATAATGAAATTGGCAGAAGGTGATAAGATTTTTTTGATGCTTTGAAATTGCAGTTGACAAAACAAATGTATTCTTGATTAAATATGCTTTCATGCATTATATTTTCACCATATGCGGTTTGCAATAGATTTTCTTATTATAATAACAATTTCTACTCATGCGATCACCAATGATGGTGCAGCAGAAACTTAAAAACTTCACTGCCGTCATTGAATTTGGTGTGCTTTGGATTTTAATTAAATTACATTTTTGAAATACATTTGTTTCCGATTTTTTCCAGTTTTTCTTTCAATTTGGTAGCCAATTACACCCTCCATTTCCTCCAATTTACCCTCCCCCACGAGCCCGCCGCTCCTCCTCAGAGCCGAGACAGTTTTTCCCGTACAGGGACGCCTTTCGCACTTCTCGACGAGCGCGTGGCGACTCGGCTCTCATGCACCGACAGCTGTTTGCCCACGAGGCTCCTGTTTACCTTGGCCAATGGGCTCCAGATATAATCATGCATTCAGGTTCATCAGGGGGACATACGCAGTAAAGTCAGCAAACAGCGGCGAATAAAGAAACTCGTAATTCATTATGGATGCGTGTTTAACAACCACGGAAAGAAAGACATGTAGCACTTAGCAGTACTACTCTGATAAACAATGGGACAACCAGGAGATAAGCACACATGCCCGCCCCACTGACTTACACGAAGGACCATTATCATTACTGCCTGCCCGTTTCACACGGTAATCGTATCACATTTCATATCCCTGCCCTTCCCTTTCCGAACCTGACCAGAGAGTTATGCTAATATTCATACGAGTACCTCGACTGAACAATTAAATATTTCAGTCGCACGCATTAGCACAGAAAAGACAAAATAATCCAAATAGCCCTAAGGTTAATGCACTATAGTTCTATCGATTTAATGCACTGAAAATGCCAGGAAGCTAATCACATTGCTGTATAAAAAGGCAAAACACTTCAAGGGTGGATCTTTTGGGTCCTCAGTAGACACAGCCTCATGGGTCTTAGCCGCACTAAAATCCAAAGTTGGCCCACGTGGTATTTCACTGTGAGTCTAAATTTGTTATTTAATTTGAGTTTCTGTTCAAAGCAAAAGCTCTGAAACACCCAACACCTGAAAATGTAAAGTGCCAAACGTAAAGCATCTTGGGAAATTGTCCCAGTCCAAAGAGTCTATTGTGTCTTATACGTGGCACACGGGTGACAATGCCAATCTCACTGACAGCTAGGAGACTCGTTCACTTCTTTTACTATCTAGGCCAGTGGTCTCAAACTCAGTGCCATGGAGGGCCTTGTGTATGCTGGTTTTTACTGCAGCCTCCGCTTTCGATTAGATAATTAGTTCAATTATTTGCTAAATTATCGTGTTGGCTGGCACATAATGTATGTAAAGTGAAATTAAATATTTTTGTTATCTAAATAATCATTGTTGAGTATATTCTGTGCTTTAACTTCAAGAATGCACAGAGGTGCATGCATATGGCTAAATGAGTAGTTGAGCCAATTAAGGCAGCAGTAATTGGTTGGAATGAAAACCTGCATACACACGGCCCTTTGTGGCACTGAGTTTGAGACCACTGATCTAGGCTGTTTAAAAAAGCCCCACGATTCCAATTCCAGACTACGCTGTAGTTTCCGTAGTCTGAACAAATCCTATTCCCAGCACCAAGTACATGAGGCACCAAGTTTTTCCCCATTTTCTCCCAATTTAGTAGCCAATTATACCTATAATTATATATAATTATTACTTTTCCATGTAAATGATCCCCTCCCTCATATTGAGAGCTCGCTGCCGTAGTCCTGAAACCGGCAGTGACAGAAGAGGCGGAACCCACCAAGCCGTCACCGTAACTCCGGTATGCACACAGAGCCACTCCTATACGCAGCGAGCTCGTATCTGCTTCCCTCCCCCCACCCTGGGGCAGAGAGCCAATTGCCGCCCCCTAGTGACACTCCCGGCCAGAGCCGAAACTGGCACGACCTGGTGAAATCGAACCTCGGTCACAGTGGGCAGCGTCGAACGTTCTATCGGTTCCAGCTTGGAGGAGGCGGTGCTCCGCCGCATGTCACTGCCAGTTTCAGGTCTACAGCAGTGAGCTCTCAATATGAGGGAGGGGATAACTGACATGAAAAAGAGGGTATAATTGGATACTAAATTGGGAGAAAGAGAAAACCTGGAGAAAAAGGTAGAAAGAAAACAACCAAAACAATTAGTGTGCTGACCTACACTTGACTGGGAAAACTGCACCTGGGGTGGGAGGAGGGGGAGGGTGGGAGGAGGAGGGAGGGGGGACACATCTGCTGTGCGATGCATCCCCTCCAGGGTACGCTCAGTGTGAAACTCGGCACACAGCCTGAAGAGAACAATGCCAGGGCGATCGCCGGAGCCGGGAACGCAACGCGACGGCGGCGACGACATTGGGTTGTCAATTTATGAAAAGCCGGTGTGGAGAGCCAGACACCGCGTGAGAGAGTCTACGCCGGGTTCAAGGCGAGGGGAGAATTAACTCACACGGCCTGACAGGAGCGCTACAGGCAAAAAGCAAACAGCCTTTAGAGAACTCTCCTGGCACCAGACTAGTGTCTGGAAACATGATCAATCTGGAAGGAAAAGGGACCTGGTTGCAGTAGTTTGCACACAAACTGGAATTTGAGGAGAGCAAAAAGTGAAAGTTTGTCCTCTGGCCTGCCACTCTTACCCTTTTTTAAAAAAACAAAAAATTTTATCCCATTTTCTCCCAATTTAGCAGCAAATTACACCCTCCATTTTTCATGTCAACCCCCTCCTTGTATTTTGAGTTCGCTGCCGTAGCCCTGTCACCGGCAGTGACAAAGGCGGAGTATCGTCTCCTCCGAGACGGCACTCGCCAGGCTGTCGACCGTAACTCCGGTACTCAGAGCCACTCCTGTGCGCAGCAAACTTCCTGTCAGCTTCCCTTCCCCCTCCCTGGGGCAGACAGCCAATTGTCACCCCCGGTGACACTCCCGCCCAGAGCCGACTCTGGCGCGGCGGGTGGAATGGAACCCCGGTCACAGTGGCCAGCGTCGAACACTGTAACCGCTAGACCACCCGGGTGGGCGGTCCTGCCCTTTTTTGACACCCATCTGAAAGAACCAAGCGCTGCCCTTCTGTAGCTGAGGCCCGAATCGTGGTCACCGGGTCACCCCGGTTCTGGACAGCGCCGTTGGCCGGAGGGAGTGGTCGTGACAGATGGAAGCGGACCATGCAGACCAAGCTACAAAACCTCCGCCCTCGTCGAGTGCCACTGTTGCCGCGGCGACAGCACTCTGTTCCTGGCACGGACTCTCTGTGAAATATGGCCGTCTGCCTCTGACCGCAAATCAAACCTGGGCCATAACTCGAGCGTCTCAGGTGCTGGAACGCCGGGCCCAGACATCGAGCGCCCGGTTTCCAAGGTCTTTCGTCTGCAGTTCCAGCGAGACCAGGGAGTTTAGGCGGACCCAGACACGGATACATTTACATATCAAATCCGTTATTATAAAGCCACACAATGTTCATAACAAGCTCCCCCTCCCCCCACCGCCCACCCACCCACCACTACAAGTTATTCTCTGTGCACAAATAATCACCATCTCAAATCAGACTGATAAAAGTCCTTGAATTGAGAAGCTTGACAACGAATTTGCCATGGTGTGCTTCACAAAAGAGTACGCAGCAGATAATGATAATTATCATAACTACAAGGGGAAAAAGATAAAGGACAAATGACAGTGATCAGTTAAACTCTTTAACTGCACTGTTCAAATGGCTTCAGCACCACCCTCGCCCCATCGACAGAACTGCTCCTAATTACTATAAAACTTATAGAAGGTCACAGTAAAGGTCCTACAAGGTACTATAAAAATAACTCCTGTATCAGTGGTGCTCGTCATTAGCGCTGGTAATAGCTGCAGTGATAAAGATAGCAGTGCCTTGAATCACAAATATGCTGAGAATAGCTGATAAAGAAAGTGGTTCTGTGTGGCTCAGTAGGTAGAGCATGGCGCTGACAACACTAAGGTTGTGGGTTTGATTCCCATTGAGACCACATATACAAAAACATTACATTTTTACATTTTAGCTATTTAGCAGACGCTCTTATCCAGAGCAACTTACAGTTTATATTTCTTTACATACAATCCATTTATACAGCTGGATATTTAACTGAAGCAATTCAGGTTAAGTACCTTGCTCAAGGACACAACTGCAGTGCACCACCTGGGAAGTGAACCAGCAACCTCTGAGTTACAAGCCCAGCTCCCTAACCATTACACTACACTGCCAGCCTAATGTATGCACTCACTACTGTAAGTCGATTTGGATAAAAGCGTCTGCTAAATGGCATATATTATGTCATGTTAGACAAGCAGCGGTAACAGCAGCAAAGTGGTTAAGTAATACAAAAATAATAAAAAAAAAAAAAGTTTGCTAAAAAAAATAAGCCCGTTCTGGATCGACAGCCTCTCAGCTCAGCTCGAACGCCGGAAGGCTGTGAGGGCCTCATTTCCGTGAACACAGATTCCCCCGGGGGACACATTTAAAGGTGAGTCTGTACGAGGCTCTTAGCTCTCTGTCGCTCTAAAAACACGGTCTCTGGGGGTTGCCCCTGGGACTCGGGTGTTGAAATGAGTTGGCAACGGGGTCACAGTGGAGGAGGGGGGGGGTCAGTCCCGAGACAACACCGCTGTGCTGAGACTCCCCAGGATTAAAGAACACACTGTTCCCCCGGGACACCCTGCATGTTAAAACTTGTGGTTCTGTGTGGCTCAGTAGGTAGAGCACGGCGTTGGTAACGCTTAGGTTGTGGGTTCAATTCCCACTGGGACCACATGTACTGAAAAATGTATGTGTTCTCTACTGTAAGTCGCTTTGGATAAAAGCGTCTGCTAAACGGCATATATGCATGTTTGTTTCCCATCCACCCTTTAAAGGATGTTTTTATTATTTTTAAACAGAACCCCGGAGGCGGATAGCGTAGCGGAGCAGGAAGGGCGTCCGTGGTCGGGTTCTGTCTCAGAGGAGGCGGATCTACCAGCCTGGAAAAATTGGCTCGTTACCCAGAGGACGGGTGGCGGACTCGTGGGGGAGGGTGAATTGAGATAGAGGGTATAATTGGAAACCAAATTAGAAAATAAATAAATAAATTAGAAACTATAAATAAGGAAATATATTTACATTTAATATATTAAATACATTTAATTTAATGTTGCAGAATCCCACACCATTCCAGATGAGACAGTAAAGCAGCAACATTTTTAAAAATAACATAAAAAATCCACTACATGACTCCACAATCCACCATCAACACTGCCAGCATGAAAGAGTTCAGTTTTGTCAGGGTCTCAGAGCCACTCTCAAGTCATCCTCCGGGTCTGGTTGTGCTCACCTTCCTACTATAGTATATGCCATTTAGCAGACGCTTTTATCCAAAGCAACTTACAGTAGAGAATGCATACATTTTTCAGTATATGTGTCCCCAGTGGGGATTGAACCCACAACCTAAGCATTGCCAACACCATGCTCTACCTACTGAGCCACACAGAGCCATGCTCTACCTACTGAGCCACACAGAGCCACGCTCTACCTACTGAGCCACACAGAACCACGCTCTACCTACTGAGTCACACAGAACCACACTCTACCTACTGAGCCACACAGAACCCCACTCCTGCTCCTCCCCGCTCCCCCCTGCCTCAGCGGGAGTGTCAAATTTCCCCCTCTCCCCCCCCCCCCACGCAGGTGAATGGGATTGCTCTCTGGCCTCCGGGGGCTCAATGACTGGCCCCGCCCCTCTCGAGGTGGACTGCACCACCAGCAGCGCATGGGGGGCAGGGGGGGCGGGCCTTCCAGCATCAGCATCACAGTCACGCCTCACGCCACCCCCATGACTCAGCAAACACCACAGCCATCTCCCCTTCTGCTACGAGTAAGCAGAGTCTCTCCTCTCTCTGTCTGTCTGTCTCTCTCTCTCCATCTCCATCTCTCTCCCTTTCCCTTGTATGCATACACAGTGGCAGGATGCCATATTTACGTACGCACATACACACACGTCGCTTCCTGTTTTGGGACGCCCACAAAAGCGCTAGGCTACTCTTCCATTTCTGCTCTCACTCAAGCAGGGATCCTCCACAAATAGTACAGTATACATTCATGCGCACAACTAGAGACACACACACACACGCGCACTCTATCTCTCTCTCACACACACACACACACATACACTCTTTCTTGCTATCATGCGCTGTCACTCACACACACAGACACACACACACACACACACACACACACAGTAGCCAGTAGCTGAGGCACAGTGCTGTCCACTATGGAGTGTAAATATTTACCTTCCATTCCTCTCGCACCTCCCTGGCTCTTGCTGCCCCCTTTCCCTGCCAAACTGCCCCCCCACCCCCCCACCCCAAACTAACCACCCCCTCCCCCCCACACACACAACAATATTCACCAATTAACCACAAATTACTCACTCCAAGATATGAGCCACATCTGTCCGGATGCAAGAGCTGAGGCTTCGGATCCCTTCAGTGGCAGAAGCCGTACTGTAGACGTAGGGCTGCGGCGGGTCTAACTGTTGTAAAGGCGCTGCTGGCGCGCACACAGAGGGGCAGAGCTGATGACGCCGGGGTTCTGCCGAGGTTCTGGTGACAGATTAGCTGACTGATGAACAGTCGGACTCATCAGGCCGACTCATCAGCTCAGAGCGCCAGGAAAACCGCTGAGCCGGAGCTGTGTCTGCACTCCGTGAGACGCAGGAGAAACCAGGGCGAGCAACAGGCGAGATTCAAATGAGCAACAGGAGACGAGAGCCTTAAAAAAACCTCCCGATGACCCGTAACAAGCTTTTTTTTAATTTTTTAATTTTCCCCGCCACAGCTGGCTTTTTTCCCATCTTGATGGCCACCGTGAGGAGACCCAGGAGACCGAGTTCACGCAGGCGATTTCAGACTCCGGGTCCACTCTTACAGAGACGGACGGCTCAAATGGATTTTCATTCCCATTACAGAGTTATCATCAAGCGATGATATCGGTTCCCCACTCGCTAACAGGTTTGAACACTTAGGACAAGGGCGCCTGGTTTTGTTTGCGCCTCAAATGTTTTTTTCTTCACATTTGTTTTGATCTCTCTTTGTTGTTGGTCACAGTGGCTGAAACACAGCCACAGATTCTACAGAGGGAAGCGTCAGCTTTGCGAATAAACACTGGGGCCTTCGTGTTTTCTGCTTTTCCCCCTACCCGAGAGATACGACATCGTTTAAAAAGGCCTCCCGTTTTCAACAGAGCTCGTAAAACTCTTCAGAGGATATTTTTCCGCCTTTTCGTTCCCAGAAATAATTAGATGCCGTCTCCCCTCTGCGATTATACCGCCAGACAGATGGAGAATACATACAGGAGACGAAAAGGCACAAATGTCCTGTTTTATAAGCTCTGTTGAAAATGAGGAGGCATTTTAAATTACAGCGTATTTCATAATCAAGGCTGCCACTGGGGGGGGAAGGTTTGAACACAGAACATGCATCACAAACTGCCTCATGGGAGCCTTTCCGCAACGCTGGAACACCCACACCGAAGACGAGCAGGAACAGAAGGTGAAGATGGGTTGTGCTGTGCACACACAATGCAGGGGCAGCATATCACATTGGCTGAGCGCAGCCATGACGTCTCCATCAACAAAGAAAACACGAGTGCCAGATGACATGATGTTCTGGTCAGTCTGCTGTCCACATTAGTAGAGCAGGGCCTCTCCACAGGTAAACGTTTTCCTCTGCAACAGAGCTACACACTGTGGCATAGCACTTCCCTTGCACTAATGACGTTATCATAATTCCGAAAACATCAGGCGGCTGATAGCGTAGCGGTCTAACGCACCGTATCTTGGCTGGTCCGATATGAGTGTGAGCTGCCTATCAGGGAATGCGAAACTGTCTCTGCCAGACCGTCCCTGGTCATCAGCCCCGATCGGGGGTGGTGTTTGGCTGTCTGCCCCAGGGGGAGGGGGGAGGGTGAGCCAGCACGAGTTCGTCGAGGAGCGGAAGGGCGTCCGTGGTCGGGTTCCGTCTCGGAGGAGGCGGATCTACCAGCCTGGAAAAATCGTCTCGTTACCCAGAGGACAGGTGGTGGACTCGTGGGGGAGGGGGAATTGAGATAAATAGAGGGTATAATTGGCAACCAAATTGGGAGAAAAACGGGAAAAAATGTATAAATAAAAAAATCCCAAAAAAGCAAAACAAAAAATAAACTCTAAGTGACCGTAAGAGTTCACACAGACAAAAAAGCAGGGATGTTCAAGTTCGAGTGTCACAGCACTCTTATTTAACCTATGTCAACACGCACTGCTTCTCAAAATGGCACTGCTCAAGACGTGGCTTCATTTCAGATAAAACGTGCTCCCCACCCGCTAGGTCAGTGAGGTGGTTTGGCGAGGATTAAATCATTCTCTCAAACAGCCGAATATATTACCCTCAGAAGACTTCTGTGCCGTTTGTATTTATGACACAGCCACAGGACCTCGGAGAAATCATGTCCCTCAAAATCAGATTAAACAGACACTGTCTGCGACTTAACGATGACGGCGATGGATGCGCAGATGATATATTAATGATAAATGAGAATCAGTCAGCATTTTTCCTGGTTCTGAAGACCCTGGGTCTCTGCCTTGGAGTGCCCCTAGAGACAGCTGCCTTTGTGTCCGTCTCACAATTCATCCATCTTCATCCTGAGAGCGCCCCATCTGTAGAGGCCAGATCTTGACGTTCATGGGCCCTAGGCCTCGCCTCCATTTTGGGCCTTCCAGCATGGCATTCTGGGAGAATGAGTTCTTAGATTTACATTAGATTCGAGATATGATTTCAATTGCGTTATTTATTTGAAAATAAAAATTTGTATTAAAATAGTAAAATAGTAAAATTAAAATTTAAAATAAAATACTATTACTAATAATAATAAGGATCCTGTGTGATGAGCATATATTTATTAGGTGTGTAAGTGTAATATAAATGATGAAAAGAATATATACAATGGGGGAAATAAGTATTGAACACATCAACATTTTGTCCAGTAAATGTATTTCCAATGAGCCTATTCAAGTGAAATTTCCACCAGACTTTGGTATTAACTCAAAAAATCCAGACACAAAATCTAAACATTAAAGTCCATATGTAAATAAAGTTATGTGTAATAAAGTGGAATGAAACACAATACTTATTTTCCCCATTGTATATAATATCAATATTACTATTAATATTTTCCCAATAAGTACGGGCCCCATGCAACGTTTGGGCCCTAGGCCCAGGCCTTGTCGGCCTATGAGATCTGGCCTGTGTACACCATGCGTGCAGCGATGACTTTTCCGGGCCAGTGTGGCCCTCACCACAACCATCAATCTGCTGCTACGCTCGTTCACACCTCACATACGGGCCAAACGTAGTTCAGCCAGAGGAACTCACTGGGTTGCTAGGCAATGATTAGTGTCATCGCTCTCAGGACACTCCATTTCCAGTGCATCTAAAATACACGTTTTATGACCTTCCAATGGTTACGTACGGCATTGAACTTAAACAAACATTTCAGTTAGTCACGATGAAACACATTGGTCAGGATTCAATCATGCAATGCAATTCATATGCAATTCAATCAAATCTAACTAAACATTCTGAGATTAATATCTCAATAAAGTCTGTAGAACAGGCGTAATGTTTATACGGCGGTGGAAGTAAGAGGTTGTAGCCAATGAAAATGTGCACTCACTGAGTGATTGGCACCATGGGTTGCCTCTGATTGGTCCCAAAAAAGACCCGCCTTTTCATGCTAAATCTGTCTGTTTGGGTAGCATTTTTTGTGTTGCGGTTCATGCTATACCCAGATTAATGCTCACGTCCTGGCTAATATGTTTGCAAAGCCCTTCCTCCCTCCACCCTAGGGTTGCCGACTTTCTATGATCCAAATGTGGGACAGAAGGCGGGGCACTGGGGGTGAAGTGGGTATGGTGCTGTACTGATGTATTTCAACACATACTGTATATTGTAACGGCGACTGCTGAAGGAGAAAAGGAAAGTTTGCTTTATTATAACAAAGCTTATAAACGCAGGGCAGAACCAAGAACATGAGAAACTCATGGGGGTCACTTCTTAGACGTATAAACGCAGTCACGGTTACAACACTAATCCGCTCAATGACACAAGGGGTGATGGGGAACTGGCACACAATAAATCATGGGAGACTGAACACAATAACAATGGCAGCCCCCAAGCTTACTTAGCATACGATGTGACTAAGCTAACATTCATTACTACTGAACTTATCTACACGGTTACAATATGATGGCATTCTATTTTGATGCCTGACTGGTATTTTGTTATATGGGACAAGGAACGTCCCATACGGGACGAGCCAATTTTGCCCCAAGAACGGGACATCCTGGCTAATATGGGACAGTTGGCAACCCTACACCACCCACACCTCCTTTCTACTTCACCTGACAAGGCAGCCGCCTACATTTACATTTGAGGAATTTAGCAGACGCTCTTATACACAGTTTACATTTCTTTACATCCATTTATACAGCTGGATATTTTACTGAAGAAATTCAGGTTACTTGCCTTTAGCTCAAGGGTACAACAGCATTGCCCCACCTGGGAATTGAACCTGTAACCTCTGAGTTACAAGCCCAGCTCCCTAATCATTACACTACACTGCCGCCTGCCCTAAGCCTACACCTGTTCTGACACAATGGGGTGTGGGTGCAGTTCCTCCTGGCCATGTAGTACAAAGCCATGTATTACATGGTCATTTAAATCTACAATACAGATTACAGTAATCAAAGTGCAAATCAAACCTGCACCATAACTACAAATTCAGTTCTGGTCAACAGCTTCCAGCCTACGTGAGCTGTTCTTCTCAACACGAAGGAAAACTTGTGGACAATGTGACTAACCATCGGGGTTAAAGGCACACACACTGCAGATGAGTATGATGCAAAAATGCAACTGCGCCCCAGATCACAGCATCCAGTGGTGTCTGCGTTCAGTTTCCTTGTTTACTCAGGAAGCTCAAATCATCTGTGATCCGAACCACATCCTTCTGCCTTTGCGGTACAGACCTGGGTCAAATTTCTCAAATTATTTGTAATCATTTGGAAATTACATTTCAGGGTGCGTAATAACGGATAAGGTAATAAGTTGTCATAACGCAATAACTTTTTTTCATTTATAATGCAATGCGACAGGATAATGTAATTACTTGCTGGATGACACAATAGACATTGTTGAACGGATAACGTAATAATCTTTTCCGTGTAACGTAATAACTAATTACATTATCCGGTTGTTATTATGTTGTCAGGTGGGTAAGAACTTTTTAGATTAATAATGTAATAACGTGAACAGATAATGCAATAATGTACCTAAATCACTGTCTATGTTTTATTTCATTCATGACACGCACGCGCACGCACGCGCACACACACACACGCACGTCTAAACACGACACAAGAGCCCTCCCCAGGCCAAGTGATCACACGTCCTCCACTGCCATTCATTCAGCCGAGCTGCTATTGAAATGGTGGGGAGGGACATCCAAGCACACCTTAATGCAGCTTTGATACGTGGCAAAGGTACAGGTACATAGGTAAACCAATGATAGTAACTTCCCATATCATTTTAATGTTAATAAACGGTCTGTGACTGTTCAAAGTGAATCCATTTCATTTTTTGGGCAAGATAGCCTCATTTCTTAAAAACTTTGTATGCCTATTTTTTATTTTTTTGGGGGGTTCGAGTGGCTGACAAAGCTCCAGCCCAGCTTTAGTGCAGGCGTGGCCCTAAACTTGCATGTTTGAGCCCTAAACTCACGTTTGAGCCCTAAACTCGCAATCTTCGCGGTGGGCACACAGTCGAAGATCAGGTCAACAGTTGGCCTGAGTGGATGATGTCTTTCCCTCAGACGTCTGTGCCAACATCACCTTGGCCACTGTTCCTTGTGAAACATCAGCCGTTAATGATACAGGTAACGAGTTATATTTCAGGAAAGAAATGGGTCAATTATGTTACTATATATTAATACAATTTCTCACAGAAAAAAGTAATAATAATATACAGGGCATAGTCAAAATACTGGAAACATCAAATGAAAAAGGACTTGCATTTTTAACTAAATAGCAATTAAAAAGCAATCACATCAGTTTCATATTATCAATACTAATTACAAATATGGTTCTGCTGTAAAATACGTTTTAAAATCCAAACTTTGTAGCTTTTTGGCCATGCACGCCAGCGGTTTTGTGAGTTTTGTGTCGGAAGGAGGACACTTATGTTGAAAAGGACATTGCACCTACGATGAAATATGGTGCAGGGTCTTCGATGCTATGGGGTTGTTTTGCATCTACTGTTCCTGGGGCAATGGAATCATTAACTCCAGCAAGTACCAAGGCAGCTGAAACTTGGCTGCAAATGGACATTTCAGCAAGACAATGATCCTGAGCGTACCTCAAATTCAACCAAGAAATGGTCAACCGACCACAAAATGACTGCTCACTGGCCAATGGCAAAGGCCATCTCAGCCATCTCATCTCAGAACTCGAGGGCAGAATTAGAGGGCAGACCAGAAGCACGGACTACAGGATCTGGAGGATCTTGAAAGAGTCTGTATGGATGAACCCCCTTATATGTTCACCAATCTCATAAAACACTATAGAAGACCAGAGGGGTGCACTGTGTGTGCATAATGTGGTTCTGTGTGGCTCAGTGGGTAGAGCACGGCGTTGGCAATGCTTAGGTTGTGGGTTTGATTCCCACTGGGATCACATATGCTGAAAAATGTATGCATTCAGCACTGTAAGTCACTTTGGATAAAAGCGTCTGCTAAATGGCATATATGCATATATATATATATACAGTATATACACACTACTGGTCAAAAGTTTTAGAACACCCCCATTTTCCAGTTTTTACTGACATTTAAGCAGTTTAAGTCCAGTGAATAACCTGAAATGGTACAAAGGTAAGTGGTAAACTGCCAGAGATTTTTTTTGGTTTTTTTGTTTAGGCTACCCAAAACAGAAAAATAATGTAAATTTCAGAGTTATAAAAAAAGGCCCTTTTCAGGGAACAAGTAATGGGTTAACGTGGGTTAACAGTCACTCTTTGCAAGTCGCCGACTCTGGATCCAGCAAAAGAGCCCCAGACCATCACGCTTCCTCCTCCATGTTTGACAGTTGGTGTTACAAACTGAGGAACCATCCTACAAAAACCTTTCAAACTGTCAAGATTTCAAATTAAGACCTTCTTCCAGCCTTCAGTAGTCCACTGGAGGTGCTTCATGGCCCAGGAAAGCCTCTTTTTCTTATTTTGCCATCTTAGCAAGGGCTTTCTTACTGCCATTCGACCTGTCAAACCTGCAGCTCGAAGTCTTCTCTTCACAGTTGAAACTGAGACTTCCTTACTTCGACCAGTGTTAAGCTGTGCTTGAAGCTGTTGTCCTGTGAGCCACCTATCACGCAAGCTGTTGACTCTCAGAAACTTGTCTTCTGATTTTGTTGTGGCTTTGTGTCTGCCAGACCTCTTCCTGTCAGAGTTTTCCTCCAGTTTCCAAGTGCCTTTTGATGGTGTAGGAAACTACTCACTGCCAAAAGATTTACATTATTTTTCAGTTTTTGAAGTTTTTAAACTTTTTTTTCCACCTCTGGCAGTTTACCGCTTACCTTTGTACCATTTCAGGTTATTCACTGGACTAAAAACTGGAAAATGGGGATGTTCTAAAACTTTTGACTGGTAGTGTGTATATACAGTATATATATACATACTTTTGTCTGTGCTTGTAGCAAAGGGAGATTTCATTGATACGAATGAAATAAAACAAAAAATACATTGATTTTGGTGATGGAGATTGGATAGCAATTGGATTGGTTGGATTGGACAGTGATTTTTGACACTATCCATTAAGGTTATTACATCATTAATCAAAAACATTGTTACTCACCTGATAGCGTAATAATCACTGGATAATGTAATAAGTTATGTTATCCGGTCGATATACTTATTACCAGTGGTGGGCCGTCAGGGCCTGCAAGGCCTTCTCTGCTGGCCAAAAAATATCTGAATCACAGACTGATGTTAATTATATTTTGTCCATGAATACTTATTAAATAATTCCAAATGGTCTGTTCGCTTCCTTTCATAGCTGTTCCCCTGGTTGCGCTGCATCCAGACGTGTTTTTCATATTAAAGCATTTAACCAATCACATTTCAGCCATCATTTGTTGCCAGGGTCAAAGAAATCTGCCCGGAGGCCTTCACAATCCGTTCTGCAGGCCCTGTAGCATAAAATAAGTGTTGATCAAACTGTTGCTTCAACCAATCAGATTTTGAGTTGGGGACACGAAGGCCTTCTAGAAGGCCTAGGTAACGTCAGCGTATTCACACCCTTTGATTGGATAGTCAGAGAGTGTCTGACTATGATGTAATGTGATTGGTTAAATGCTTTAATATGAAAATACACGTCTGGATGCAGCGCAACCAGGGGAAGCGAACAGACCATTTGGAATTATTTAATAAGTATTCATGGACAAAATATAATTAACATCAGTCTATGATTCAGACATTTGAGCGGACATTTCAGCCCTAAAGCGAATTAAAACTTACAACAGGGCAGGCTCGACTTTCAGCATTAGCTTCGATGGCGATAGAAAACGATGGAACTTCTTGATGGAACTGAAACACACGGATAATCTGTACGACAGAGTAATTGAACTCTTTTTGAGGAAATAAAGGAGGATGGATTTTGTGTACAAATAATAAGGATTTTTGGTGAGTAAAATGTTGCTATTTTCCTAAATAATATTGCAATTTTATGAGGTTATTATTATTAATGCTTTTTTATGTGTGTCGCAGCTGTAGCATCCCGGGTTTGTTTCTTCAGTAAAGGCATTTATTCTGGATACACGAGTTATCTATCTGCGATGCAACGGCAACGGGTGTTTGTTCGGTTTGTTTTTGCACTTTGTTTATCAGTCATGTTTCATGAGAGAGAATGACAGCGATAGAGACGAGAGAGAATGACAGCGATAGTTAGAAGCGTGAGATAATTAGTGATTAGTAGTGTTAGTAACTTAATCTAAATCCCTAATGTTAGTAGATTAGTTGGTTAGTACTAGCCTATATACATCTAACTAATGACAGCGATAGAGACGAGAGAGAATGACAGCGATAGTTAGAAGCGTGAGATAATTAGTGATTAGTAGTGTTAGTAACTTAATCTAAATCCCTAATGTTAGTAGATTAGTTGGTTAGTACTAGCCTATATACATCTAACTAATATATACAAAGTGTAATTAGAAAGTAAGAAGGAAGTAAAACGAGATTAGAAACGAAGACGGAAAAACTGAAACATAGAATTTGCCGAAGTGCATGACAGAACGAGAATTAAACATGACTGAAGAAAGATAAATAAACAAAGTGCAAAAACAAACCGAACAGACACTCAAAACATAACAATAAGATGGCTTTTATAGCCACAAAATAGTTATTGAGGGGTGGATTGATTCAGACGGAGCACTACTGAAGGCCTAGGTGTGAAATTCACGGCCCGCCACTGCTTATTACATTATTGGGCACATTGTTACATTATCTGGTGGGTTTTACATTACAAATGAAAAAGTTATGACATTATCCGGCGTTATGACATTATCTGTTGTTGCACAGTGTATTTGATGCATTTACATTTAAAAAATTTGTTCCTGATTTTATCCCATTTTCTCCCAATTTAGTAGCCAATTACACCCTCTCTTTTTCATGTCAATCCCCCCCTCGTATTGTGAGTTTGCCGCCGTAGCCCTGAGACCAGCAGTGACAAGGGCGAAGTATCGTCTCCTCCGAGCCGGCACTCGCCAAGCTGTCGACCGCAACTCCGGTACATAAAGCCACTCCTGTACGCAGCAAACTCATATTGGCTTCCCTCCACCTCCCTGGGGCGGACAGCTAATCGCCGCCCCTAATGGCACTCTCGGCCAGAGCCGACTCTGGCGCGGCCGATGGAATCGAACTCCGGTCGCAGTGGCCAGCGTCGAGCGTGGTAACCACTAGACCACCCAGGAGGCCCCGTATTTACAAGACAAAATACTTAAGACTAAAGGCAACACTAAATGCACCATCATCAAACACTTACAATTCAAACCCAGTTAAAAAAATATTTACAAAATCAGTCACTCTTTTCACACGTAGCTTTTCCACGGTATTAACTGTAACCCCCGCTCACAAATTCCTGCGCGCACTACATAAAACATAGATGCAATTTCTACGGTCAGATAATGCAAACGAGAAACCACAAACAAACAGGATTTCCATCTAGTAAAACTGTCAAGGCAAGCTCCCAGACGGACTGCTCGCAGAGACCCCACCAGAGAGGAACCTAAACGGCGAGAAATGGACCGTAAATTACACGCAACTTCCAATCAGCTCCATGGCTGTACGTCGCCGACCGCCACTCTTTGTGATTAAGAGACGCTCACAGCCAAATTCAACGCCGCCAGCAATTACCATGAATAAAACAAGCGTCACAGAGCACTGCTTCTGCGGCTGAGTGCACAGGCAGTGATCCACATGTTGTTTTACATACCCCATCTCCCTCTGGTACTCGCTGTTTGTGTTGCTCAAAGCCGCTTGTTTCGCCAGAAAGTTGACTAGGAAAGAACGCTGTCATTCACCACCTTCGCCCACTTCCTCTCTGATGCACCGAGCTCATCAATATGCATGGAAACTGCCCCGCCCACCATATCCTTACTACTGAAGTCCATTATTGGGGGGGGAGGCTGCTAGAGAGATAACAGCAAGACTCTGTCCATTAGGCATCATCAGAGATGGTCCCTGATGATAAGCTGGCCAAATGAGCAGAAATGATTAAATTACTGAAAGTATTTTGCAGAAAAGACAGATGATTTGCTTGCCTTTGGGGTGAGATTAGAGATGATCTGCATGGCGATGCAGTTTCATGCAGTGGTATTTGGTGGATTTTTTTATGCTGTCCTCTGCCTCTTCACCACATCCTACCATCTCCTTCCTCATGCACCTTCCAAATTCGCTTCCTCTTCACATCCCTCCTCTATCCTTGGTGGCAGTGTGGTGTAATGGTTCGGGACCTGGGCTTGGAATTCAGAGGTTGCTGGTTCAAATCCCATGTGGGACACTGCCCACTTTAGCAAGGTGCTTAACCTGAATTGCTTAACCTGAATTGCTTTGGTAAAATATCCAGCTGTATAAGTGGATTGTGTCAAAGAAAATGTAAATGTACTCTCCAATTCCTCACATCCTGTATAAATTGGTCAGGGGCCTCCCGGGTGGTGCAACGGTAAAGGCATCCGACCGGGATGTATGTTGCCCACTGCGGCTGGGGTTAAATTCCCAGCTGTGCCAGTCCGGCTCTGGGCGGGAGTGCTGTTAAGGGGCAAAAATTGTCTGTCTACCCCAGGGAGGGGAGGGAAGCCGGCATGAGCTCGCTGCAGAAAAGCTTTTCTTGCTGTGTCGGAATCACGGTCGGCAATTAGCAAGTTCAATCTCAGAGGAGGCGGTTTGTCATTCCTGCCACTACAGGTATCAGAAATAGGCTAGCAGCAGGCTTGTGTGGGGGAGGGATAGTTAGAATAATAGATGGTATAATTGGCCACCAAATTGGGAGAAAATGAGAAAGAAATGTCAAAATAAATCCTTCTACAGACACGCACAAAATCCCCACCTGCACCTTCATCCTCTCCCTCTCCTCACTTCCAACCCTTCCTCCCTGCATCTTTCATCTGCTCTCTCAGTGGGCAAAGGACTGACATAGGCAGGGTAGTCTAGAGCAACTGTTGGCTTACCGCTTTTTAAAAGTCTGTCATGCAGGAACAGGAACACAATGCTGCCAGCATAGCATGGCCAGGCCTCACTCCCTGTGCTTATCACAAAGGAGGAGGGATTATCCCAGTGCACAATCGAGGATTAGATACAAAATAACAAGCTGCCAACATGAAAGTCGGCCTCTGGGTGAAGTGGAGCTGAATTCCCAAGCTGTCACTCACACTCGGAACACAAAGGACCTGCTAATGGAAATGAAAAGCCAGCTCAAGCAGACCTGAGCATTCATGGCGGGTCAGAGCGGGTCTTGTCAATGGAGGGGCACCCGTGAAAAGGTAAAGACCTCATAACCTAAACCAGGGCTTCCCAACCTTTTCTATGCCAAGGCACACACCTTGTCAGAATAAATAATTATACGGCACAATTTCTTTTTTTTTTGTTACCCAAATCGCTGTGGCGCTAAAGTCACGTTTATACAAAACCTAAAATAACTAAAGCCTCTATCCAATATATTTAGTGAGCATTTTAAAACTGTTTTACACATATTAAATGTAATATTTTCTATGATATGGCTGACACCATTTAAAAATGTGAACTGCAACAACTATTTCCGCTGTATTGAGGTTAAGCATCTGACTTTTTTATTATTCAGGGTGGTAGTTCACATCTGTAGCGCATTAAAAAGCTTATTTTATTAAAACTATTAAAGACACTTCTGGAATACATATTTGGCTAAATGGATAAAGGAAAAACTCAAATTAAAACAATAGTGCAAGTACCATTTTACTTGACCACAAGTACCATTTTATTTGGTACCAATACCATTGCCATTACCAATACCAGTACCATGGTACTTGGTACCATTTTACAAGTTCCATTTTACTTGGACACATGTCCCTGCTGACAGTGAGCAGAGCCAGATTACGGCTACTCGCAGGTCTTGCTTTATTGGCAGACAGACAGACAGCTCCCTCTGTTTTTGTATGGAAGTTAAGAGAAGGCCCGTTCACACTCAGAGGGGAAAGGGTTGCAATATTACAATGTGTGGTCTGAACACAGAACTGCCTGCCTATGAAAATCTGAAAGCCAAGTCCTGTAGCACTAGCATCTGTTACTGTACTGTCTATGAACAATATTATGAGGCTCAAGCTAAAGGAACAGTAAGAATGGTAGCCTACATCGGATTTCCCATTTCAACAAACGGCTGTTGTTTGCATTTTCCTAGTTTTTATATGCGTAGGCATTGGTTGTATTGATATTTAGATTTGATATTTATTTATCATTTAAATGATATACGTTTCACGGTACACGTTCAGGGCAGGCAACCACTGACTTAGAAATCATAGAGAAGTATTAAGTTACCAATTTTGTGTGTAATGGGGTTCAGATAACAGTAGCACGGGATTCATGAGGAGGCATATGAATGTTCATTATAAAAATAGGCTAGGCTATCCCGGTGTCACGGAATCCGTTTTTTGTCTTTTTGAAAACGATGGCGATTTGAACTGAAATTCCTTCCAACAAAATCTTTTTCCCGTCTCAAATAGTGTCTGTTTCCGTTTAAAAAACATGATGGACATCTTGGCATTTGTCACAGCGTACACCCTCTGAATCTTTTTGAAATGAAGCTTCTTCGAAAATGTAACTCATCATTAAACACTCTGCCAGTTGTCCAAACAATGATGCAACAAGCGACACGTTCACTTCAAATATAGATCCATGCTACAAGACAGAAAAATGTCATACAATTACACTGAGATCAAATGGCTGCTATTAAGATAGCAATTCCAAAAACGGTGTTGATCTACGCCAATATGACCGGAAATGTCTGCACCTGGAGGTCAATGACCATAGATGTAAAATGACTAGATTGGTCTGAAATTATGTTATGTTTTGGTGAAAAGCTATAAAATAAAACAGGGGACTCCTCTACATGGCATTAAAAATGTGTATTTGATCACAAATTTGGTAATGCACATTCGACCATTGTAAATTAGCGAGGCTAGTCTTAATACATCTATAGAAAGCGGTACCATAGATACAGACGTAGTATCATAGATACAGAGTGGTACCATAGATACAGACGTAGTATCATAGATACAGAGTGGTACCATAGATACAGAGTGGTACCATAGATACAGAGTGGTACCATAGATACAGACGTAGTATCGTAGATACAGAGTGGTACCATAGATACAGACGTAGTATCATAGATACAGAGTGGTACCATAGATACAGACGTAGTATCATAGATACAGAGTAGTACCATAGATACAGACGTAGTACCGTAGATACAGATGGAGAATCGTCTGCGTGTGTAAAAAGAACAGCTCCTCTGCGCATTGCTGGCCTGTGGGTAAGAGGTGCCACAGGTCGTGCTGACAGACGCTCGGCGACAGCAGATGGGAAGTAGTCTGTGGATAAGGACCAGGCCCCTCCATCTGCACGCGCCAGCCAGAGGGGGCGGGGCCACAGCCTGTCCTCCACCCCCACCCCCCCACCGAGGGGAAGCTCGTCTCCCCCGACATGCTTGGTACCACCCCGACCCGACCCCCCGTCCCTTTCCCCAGGCGCAGCCCAGGAGTGGAGCAGAGAGGAGTGGTTCTGTGTGGCTCAGTAGGTAGAGCATGGCGTTGGCAACGCTTAGGTTGTGGGTTCGATTCCGGGACGACATGTACTGAAAAATTATGCATTCACTACTGTAAGCCGCTTTGGATAAAAGCGTCTGCTAAATGGCGTATGTTATTATATTATATTATTATAGCTTATATTTTAAGACTGATGTTTTAAGACAAATTTTAAGGCATGTACATCTAGCCAATTGTCATCACCACTGCCTACTTGTTCAATACTTTTTGTATATGAATACTTGTTTACTCTTCCAAAAAAAAAAATATATATAATAATAATAATTTTACTAACCTTTTCCTTCCCAGTATTACAGGTACGGTATGCAGCTGCCAACAACAATGTCTATCACTGTATTACTGCACTGTTCTCTTGCGCAAACTATGATTGTTCTTACCATGTATGAATGCACATCTTGTAAGTCGCGCTGGATAAGAGCGTCTGCTAAATGCTTAAAATGTAAAATGTAAATGTAAGACTGCCCCTTCTGAGCGCCACCTGGTCTGATGATGCAGTCTGGGGTTAAATCACGGTGACACAAGCGTGCAGCCAGTCAGCAGAATTCCCGATTGCGGACACCTTCATTATCTCTCTCCCAATGATGCTGTCGGAGCTGCTGAGAGAGGCGTTTACGGGCCCAGGCAACATCACTCCTGTGAGCCGCTCACCGCAGGGTAGAGGAGATGGAACCAGAGTGACCGTGGCCCAGAACTGGCTCGTTAAATACATTTAACACCTACAACAATCTATCCTGTTTACATGAGCTGACACTGCTGTTTATGTAAATCTACGCTGCTATAATATTACCAGTTCAGATGAGTTTTCACTGCTACAATCTGACCATATTATTTGAGCTTACGCTGCAAGAATCGAATGAAATTGCACAAAATTTACACGGACTACAATCTGACCATATTATTTAGAGTTTACACCCCTATCATCAGACCAGTTTACAAGAGTTTTACACTGCTACAATCTGGCCAGTTCACCTACATTTAAACTGCCACAATCTGACAAGTTTATTCAAGCATACCACTGCTACAATCTGATGAGTGTAATCTGTAAACTTATTTTTCCAGTTTTATTTTTTTGGGAGCAATCAATATTTGTGATTTTGCCACAAACATTATTTTTTTTTTTCCATTTTCTCTTTCTGCTGTTTTTCCCCATTTTCTCCCAATTTAGTATCCAATTATACCCTCCTTTTCATATCAAATATCAATTAGCCCTGAAACCAGCAGTGACATGCAGTGGAGCACCGCCTCCTCCGAGCCAGAACCCATCACCGTCACCGTAACTTCGGTATGCACACAGAGCCACTCCTATACGCAGCGAGCTCGTATCGGCTTCCGTCCCCCCACCCAGGGGCGGACAGCCAATTGCCGCCCCCTAGAGCCACTCCCAGCCAGAGCTGAAACTGGTGTGGCCTGGTGGAATCAAATCCCTGATCTCAGTGGGCAGCGTTCTATCGCTACAGCACCTGGGAGGCCCTGCCACAAACATTTTAAGTAATTACTTTATACATTCTCTCCAAAACCTTCCTTGCCAACAATTACCCGGGAGCAGTCATGATTAATTAGGAAACAAAGTCAAAGTCGACCACACCGGGATGAGCAAAGACAGCACGCTGCCCCCGCCCTCCCCCTCCCCCTCCCCCTGTCAGAGGCATCCGACACACTGTGGGACGAGGAGTAAATGAGAGGCACAAATAAGACTAATTAGGCGGCTGTGAAAGTGACGGGACGGTAAACGTGGAGAATCGGCGCTCGCTCCTCTGGCCCCGCAGCTGTCAGAGGGAATTTCTGTGAGCGACGCGGAGCGGGCCGCGGGGGCGGGAGGCCAGCGTCGACCAATGAAACGAGGCCTCGCTCCAGCCCCAGCGCTGGAGGAATGACTGATGCACCCTGGAGAGATCGATGTCCTGAGGGGTGGGGGTGAGAAGCAGAGTTGGGTTTAGGATGGGGAAGGGAGGGGGAAGTGATAAGCAGAGTTGGGTGTAGGATGAGGAAGGAGGAGGGTGGGGGGTGAGAAGCAGGGTTTAGGATGAGGAAGTGAGAAGCAGAGTTGGGTTTAGGATGAGGAAGAGAGGGAGGGAGGGGGGGGGGGGTGAGAAGCAGAGTTGGGTTTAGGATGAGGGAGGGAGGGGGGGGGGGGTGAGAAGCAGGGTTTAGGATGGGGAAGGGAGGGGGAAGTGATAAGCAGAGTTGGGTGTAGGATGGAGAGGGGGGGCAGAGCAGGGTTTCCTTGCATGCTTTCACCTCCGATTTAAAAACCAATCATTACTTACACTGAAGTGCACTCTGCACTGTATGTCCTAATGCCCTGTAATTGACCCAGGACAGTCATCGACCACACAGACACATAATAGTGGAGCCCAGGCAGCTGACGTATGCATCAGAGCAGCTCAGAGTGTCAGCGTCAGAGCATCTGAGCACCACTGGACACCTTTCACCACCTCACACATACAATCCACGGCCATGTGATTACCTATTGACACAATACAAGTGATTAATACTATTATTAATATTTTATTGATACTTTCTTTTTCTTTTATTTTAATCCCTTTATTTGTTTTGTGAAGCACTTTGTGCTGTGTTGCTGGAAAGGTGCTATATAAAGAAATAAATATATATATATTAAAACAAAATACAATTCCCTACCCCTGATTTCAATATGACTATTCTTATACATTCTGATGTTCTTGTCTGGGCTGAATAAGGCTGTCACCGTCATCTGGGGGACAGGACAGAATTGATCATGACGGCCATAGTCACGTTGTCATATTGATTCCAGTCACCTTTCCCTCACGTCTGGAGTTTGAGGTCAGGTGACTTCCCATCCAAGGGCTTTGGGCTGTACAATCAGGAGCCGAGGCAGAACAAACAGCAGCAGACGCTGCACTGTGGGACTAGAACTGTCTGTTCCCCCGGTCTAAGAAGGACAAACAACAGGAAGAGTCCCAGGAGGGAGAAAAATATGATGAGAAAAATCTCCAATTTAACGTAGACTCCATCACGCCTGTGAGTGCTAAAGCTGTAATACTGTAACTGGATCAGGTCCTGTGCCCATGCCATGAGAGAAGTGTCACCGCCTGACAGTGAAGTAAACAGCAGGCGATAGTAGCTCACCATTCACAAGCTCAGAGCGAGTGGGGGGTGGGGCCTGTCTCCATGGAGACCAAATGAAAGACAGTGGCTGGCATCAACTACTGTGACATGGCTCCTCATCTCCCTAATAAAAAAAAAAAAAAAATAATAATTGGCATAGCAGATATGCCCCATACCTACACAGAGTTTCTCTTTTCAGGGTCTCCCACAGAAATAACTACAATGGCCTCAAACTCTCAGTCCTTACAAACATTAAATTCAGTCCCCTCTGACCTCATGTAAACACACAGAATTAAGATGCATCTTAACAAAGCTGCACAACAAAGCCCCAAACTTGGGTTATTTTGTGTTTCTTTCTCATGTTCATCTTCTGCTTCTCCTCCTTAATTTTCCTGCTGATGACATCATAAGAAATGCTCCATTACCCTAGTTATTCATTCTCCCCATTGGGCAATATCTACTTCAACCAATAATATCATCTGTTCAGATATATTTAAACCAATAACATCAGCTCTTCACAGTAGCATATTGCAGGCCATGCAGCAGGTGACATTGTTATTTAGACGTGTAAGGATAATAGAACATGCTCAAAACATTTGAAAGACGTCATATTTATTTTCGTCGGGAAGTAGCTTGCTTGCGATTTAATCTTATCCAAAAGATCAATAGTACTGAGATGTATCATTTCTACAGATGATACAAAACTTTGGGGTTTGGCAAACAGTTTGGAATCTACTAAAATAATCCAAGATAATATAAACAAAACCCAGAAGTGGACAGAAACATGGCAGATGACATTCAATATTGCTAAATGTAAAGTTATGCATGTGTGAAATAAAATTTATGTATTTTATGGGAGGAAAAAATAAAAATGTGTTCAAGTTTAAAAAGAGTTAGTAGTAGTTGATCAAAGTCTACTAGGATCTAAGCAGTGTGCTACAGCAGTGGAAAAGGGCAACAGGATGCTGGGATACATAGCAAAAAGTATTGAGTTTAAATTAAAGGAGGTTATATTGATGTTATATAATGCCTGTGCCAGACCTCACTTGGAGTACTGTGTGCAGTTCTGGGCACCGCACTACAAGAAAGATATAGAAGTTCTTGAAAAAGTACAAAGGGCAACTAAACTGATACCTGGTATGAAAGGTACAAGTTACAAGGATAGACTTAAGGCTCTCAATCTATTTAAACTTAGCAAACGGAGACTGAGGGGGGATTTGATCAGGGTTCTTAAATTCATAAAAGGGATTAACAAAGTGAACTACCAAAGATAATATTTTGCATAAAAAAGCCAAGTTACTCACATTTACAAAACATATACTCTGTACATCTATAAAATACAATTCCTAAATTCAGTCTGCATACCAAATCATTGATATCAAAATGGTGCCAAGGTACCACTAAACTTTCAACAAAACTTTATTTCAGGGAAACTAAACAAACACTGTTCCAGAGCAATGCTTCCCATATTTTCCTACATTCGTTCAAGTAACCTTATTTATACAAGGACCACAAAAATGGAACACCATTTTGTGCTAAGATGAGGTCTACTCTACCAGTAGACAGTGAGGGCAGCCCAGAATAAAAATATATCCATTTAATTAAAAAAAGGATGCAGATATCGAGCCTGGGCAATCCTTTAATGGCCCAACACACCAGACAGGAAGTGAGTGGGAGGGCTGGGATGTCATGGCGATGAACCTGCGCAGCCCAATTAGCCATGGTAGAAAGGGCCCAAAGATGTCACTTTTGTGGGAAACAACTGCAGTCATCTGCATTGAAAATAGTCATTAGCCACCCACGAGCCTGTTACTGCACTCCCACAGGGACTCCAACGCACACAAGACATAAACAACAGTTAAAAGATAAATAACAAAATATGGAAATGGATGCACTAGGAACAGCAGCTGCGACAGCTACGCTCCACTACCCCGACAACACAGGGCAGTGTTTCGCACGGCGGGCTGTGCCAGAGTCCCCCCCCCTCATAAGTAAACATGCCAGCGCAGACTCTGGGGCTGTACGAGAAGGCACAGTAAAACGGGCGTGTTTTTTTTCCCTTTCATCTGTATTATTATTATTGGGCCGGCAGTGTAGTGTAATGGTTAGGGAACTGGACTTGTAACTCAGAGGTTACTGGTTCAATTCCCAGGTGGAGCACTGCAGTTGTACCCTTGAGCTAAAGGTACTCAACCTGAATTGCTTCAGTAAAATATCCAGCTGTATAAATGGATTGTATGTGAAGAAATGTCAACTGTGTAAGTCACTCTGGATAAGATAAATGCTTATTAAGTGTGATGTAAAAACGGGCGCTCTATAGGACACCCGCTGCCTCCCAGGTTCTGCGTAACCGTGAAGCGGAGTAGAAGGCTGCACATAACAGACGAGTGAGAAGCTCCCCCTCTGGGTTTTCCGTGGGGTTTATTGAATACGCAGCCTGGGCTTTCTTTCTGAAGGAATTCTTAATCTCCTCTCCTCCATTCCACGGTCCTTTGAGGCAAAAAGTGAGCTACGATGCCCCAATGAGAGAACGGTGGGGGGTGAGAGAGATAGAGAGAGAGAGAGAGAGAGACAGAGAGAGAAAGAGAGAGAGAGACAGACAGAGAGAGAGAGAGAGAGAGAGAGAGAGAGAGAGAGAGAGAGAGAGAGAGGGGTCTGGAAATTAAAACCCATTTGTCTTCATCTGCCGGCGTGCTGCATTGGCTTTTCCCGGGGGAAAACCGCTGGGACAGTAACTAAGGGAAACGGCGCAAAGTGCCTGGAGGTCAAACAGAGACGTTATTTCGCCTTTCGCCCGTCGATCCCACGGTGTTACATTGTTCTCCGGTTTAATTAAGCACGCGGCAGTTTTCGTGAGTCACGAGAGTCGATACTCTCGCGGGTCAAAAACGTTACGAAGCGAGAGTTTGGAGAACAGGGGCCGTATGTACAAAGATTCTAAGAGTAGGAGTGCTGATCTAGGATCAGTTTAGCCTTTTTAGCTCATAATGGATATGGTTAGGATATGGACAGGGGAAACCTGATCCTAGATCAGCACTCCTTTGTATGTATGGCCCCAGGTCTGTAGAGCACTGGCGTTCATAGGATGAGGAGAGATGAGTCACAGACGTGCTCCAGACTTCGCCGGCAGCAACGCATCACAAGCGAGTCTCACAAGAGAGCGGAAGGAGAAACACACTCATTGCTCATCAAAGCACAGCGGCGTACGGACTCCCAATTAAAACCCCTTAATGGCTGCGATTCTTTTTCAGTACGGATCCATCTTCTGTGACTTTGGCGGCTGTGTTGCACAGCGCCATTCCTTTGAGATCACATCGATTTCCTATGCCCTCTGCTCACAGTTCTTATTACCATGCCTGCTGATGAGCAAGGGATCAGCTTCCACCTTGCATCTTACTGGGTGAGACCCTTGCACACCGGCCTAGCCATTTTAAGCCCAGTTGACCGGCAACCACTGAGATGATTACGCAGGGATTAGCAGCTCAGCGGTTGGTCGATTGGTAGTAAGGTGCATCGGGATGGGCTATCGGGGAGCCTCTCATCTTCACTTCATAGGACACGATGATTGATGGGTTTCACGGTGAAATTATATGGCCCGAGAAGTCAATCTAATCACACAGCATATGAGTGCGTGTGTGTGTGTGGGCATGCATGTTTGTCTGCATTCCTGAGAGAGAGAGAGAGAGGGGGAGAGAAAGGAAAAGAGAATACATTTGTGATTCTGGGAGTATGTAGCAAAGCACGGGTGAACATTCAGAAATGCATGCATTTGTGTCGGTGCTCACCAGAGAGCAACACAACAAAACACTTGGTCCTGGAGAACCACATCTCCCAGAATCCTGCAGCACTGAAGAACCACATCTCCCAGAATCCTGCAGCCCTCTCTCTCTCTCAGCCCTTGCTTGCCTGGCCCAGCACAGCATGACTCCAAAGAGTTGTAACAGCGGTCCTTTGTAAGGTCACTCAGTTTTTCCCCTGAAAGATTAGGCCAGGTATAATGGTAACCAGCCCCATCACACTGTGTGGAATCCATGCCTCCAGTCCACCCCCCTCACACAAAGACCGCATGGGGGGGCAGCTCCAACCTGCCAATAGGAGGAAATCTGCTGACAGTTGGGACCATGGATGCAATCTGACCACATGCACACTGTCACCATCTATCACAGGGGTGGGCAAGGAGGACCGTATCCGTTTCTGGATTTCATGCCAACTTCTGCTCTTAATGATTTAATTAGCCCCAATCATTTATGTGATCTGACATTTTAGCTCAATTTCTTTATAAGCCCATAAAAAGACAGCTGAAGACTATTCTTGTGTTCCCATATGAAACTGGGGTCTAATCTACAAGCGAACCAGCATTGGTGTATCCTACTAATTAGCTAATTGAGCCACAGGGGTAATTGGTCAAAAAGAAAATCACACCGAACCTCCAGGACTGGAATTGCCCACCCCTGACCTATCAGAACACTCTGCTCAGGGTACCGTAACATGCTAAAAGTTTACAGTTTACAATCACTGTGCAGCAGGTCAGTGGCTCTTTGGAGTTTAATGAGGAAATGTAATAGCACAACAGTTAAACTTTTTTTTATGGGATCAGCTGTCCTCCTTTGTGTCTCTCACTAAATGTTCCACGGGGGGTCATTTTATAGGATTTGGCCAATTTACTTTAGTTTCCTGCGATAAATGGAACTTTCTATGGGGCAGGATTTAGACAGGAGGATTATATTGTACGATCTAAGCAAAGATGTTTAATTGGACAAAGAGAACCATAAATGCACTAAAAAAAAGCACTAATCCGACTGCATCGGTCCCAGTTTAGACCTCCTTCCAAAATAATTAAAGACTGGCCACCAAACCAATGTTTCTTCAGTGAGACAATATCTGGGCAATGTAATACGACAGACATGGTCCGCGATGGATTGTTTAAGAACAAAACTGGCTTTTCAACACACAGAGAGAGACTGGCTATTGATCGAAGACACTCCTTCCTGTGAAACGTTGCAGCCCTCAAATGCTAGCCCGCCAATGCGGACAGGGCGACGATTGCCTGAGCTGTGACAGAGTGGCACAGCGAGGGCTTGAACCTGTGGCCATCAAAGCTTCAGCGGTCCCGCAGAGTTTTGCTAACCCCTTCCTTTAATACTGATAAACATTTCAAGGACCCAGCAGTTGTATCAAAGCAGAAAGCCGAACACTTCAAATAGTTTAAACGCAGGCGGTTGGAGAATATGGAATACATCTACATTTCAGGCATTTAGCAGACGCTCTTATCCAGAGCGACTTACACAGTTACATTTCTTTACATACAATCCATTTATACTGGACATTTTACTGAAGCAATTCAGGTTAAGTACCTTGCTCAAGGGTAAAATGGAAGTGTCCCACCTGGGAATCGAACCAGCAACCTTTGAGTTACAAGTCCAGTTCCCTAACCATTATACTACACTTCCACCCCAATAATAATAATTTAAAAAAATCCACACCAGCAACTCAGGCTAAACGCCACTTTATTGAAACAAAGGTTTGAGGCTAAAAGACCTTTGTTAGGGCTTCAGGACTCTGCAGTTAAAACTGGGGTACATTTCACAGCTCAGCAATGCGAGATCAACTTTCGTTCAGACAACCAAAAGCCCACTGAAATATTAATGCAGCTCTTGCAAAGGGAAAACAATGCCTCGACAATCATCCTTTCCCTTTTGTGAGAGAAAAGATTGCACACAGACTGTCCTGCTCCCATTGGTTCAGCTATGGCTTTCACGTCCATGTTCAGGGGCATAGGTTAAGTTTCAAAAGTGGAAGGGAGGGGTCCGGGGCCCCTCCCCCCAGAAAATGCTTGGTTTACTAAATGCGATAAAAAAAAAATTACAAATATGATATATAGCATGATTGCACCTCTAGCACTGAAGATATTAGGGGTCTATTCAGCTAAACTGCTTGAGTCCAATTTGATGGGATTATTAGCATGATTTTCCAACAAAAAACATTCTAGGCCATATACTGAAAACACAAACACAGTGTACATGCCACTACGCTCTCTTATTAACTTGAAAGTTGTAAAAAAAAAATTATGTGATCTTATAGCATGCCTCTGTATCACATTTGAATGGAAATTGGTTTTAAAAAAACATCTCCAACCCTCAATAACCTATGCCTTGGGCAAAAAAAAAAAAAAAGTGTTTAAAAATTCACCCCCTTTGGCATTTTTCACATTTTATTTTCTTACTTCATGGAATTAAAATGGATTTAATTGGGTTTCGTTTTGACATTAAAGTATTTTGTTCTGATCAGTGGCAAGAAATCCCAATTAAATCTATTTTGATTCCATGAAGTAAGAAAATAAAATGTGAAAAATGCCAAAGGGGTGAATATTTATAATACCCACCGTATATGTTTTTTTCTCCACACAAGCCTAATTATAAATTATTGCATTAAAAAATGTGGGATTGCTTCATAATTTAGAGAGGTTATCAAATAATGAGATGTCATGTATATCTATATTTTCACAAAATATACACACATGCGATTTTTGTTGCATGGGCTCAATTAATATTATACATTAAATTTCCATGATAACATCCATTAGCACTGGCATCAGCATACATAAAATAACCAGAAAACTGAAAACAGAACTGACTACAACATAACATGCAACACCAGCTAGTTCACTACGTGCCACTTTTATTTTGACATCTAGCCAGTCTAAAAACCCACAGAATTCAGTGGAAACTCTTTCTAGTGGTTACATGTTGAATGCCCATCTTTTAGTAAGACTGTAGGCATATTTACTCAGTGTAAAGCCATCTGTTACATTTGATCATTGTGTTTGCAGCCAGGATAAATCAATACTGATTAAGTTAAAAAGAATAGTTGGTTTTTGATGTTTCGAGGAAATAAGCGATGTGGCAGATGCTAAATAGGTAAATAGAGGTACTGTGATGTACATGAAACACTCACTAGCGGAAGTTTGGGATAATAAGTGTGTACGGTGTAACCTACAGCCAAACAGTAGCCTGGCAATAAAAGCGAACAACTAGCGGTGGATAGCGTAGCGGTCTAACGCACCACACTTTGGCTGGTCCGGTGTGGTGTGCGCTGCCTGTCAGGGACGCAGTTCGAAACCCACGTCTCTACCAGACCGTCAGCCATCAGCCCAAGCGGGGGCGGAATTTGGCTGTCCGCCCCAGGGGGAAGGGGGAGGGAGAGCCGGCTCGGGTCCGCTGAGAAGCACGGAAAGGGAGTCTCCAGAATGTGGGTGGGTGAGTTCCGTTTCGGAAGAAAAGGGGAGGTCGCTGACCACGGAGAATTGGCTTGCCTCGAGTAGTTGAGCGACGGACCCGTGTGGGGAGGGTTAAGCGAAATATGCAATTGGTTAGCGAATTGGGAGAAAAACAGGAAAAAATCAGAGGAAAAAATAAATTAAAAAAAATAAATTAAATGCTAACAACTAGACATCGTATCCAGTAAATGTATTCGTAGTGAGATCGCTATACTATGCACCATCTAGCTATCAAACATTAGCAGTTACATGGCTGGCAAGCTAGCTAGATTGTCCACAACATTGCTTGCCTAGGAAAATAGTATCATATCAGATCAGTCTACAAGTTCAATTCAGTTCTGATGTAGGTACATGTTACAGAAAACATTGGTGAAAAGAACATTGATTCATCACTCATGTTGGGTGAAAATATGCCCAAATGTCTATCTTTCTTTTTTTTTGACATTTTTAACTGCTGAGTACTTTTTTACCCCCAGCTGTGTGAAAGAAAGCCTGCTCTAGTTTTCAAATCGTGTAGACACCTTGGCTTGCATAGCCCACATCAACAAATCTCTGCATTAGTTATACAGACAGTAGAACACGCCTACAGTTCCGACAAGTGGCCACAGATTCCACATGGTCCTTCTAGAGCAGGGTTCCTCAAATCTGGCCCACTAGTCCAATTTCGGTCCTGGTTTTTCCTTTCTCTCAGGTAATTAATTGTACAATTAATGCAATTGATTAAGTGTCTTCCTAACCTGACTCCCAGGTAAAGGAAAGGTGGAAAAACAGCAGGGCTTGGCCCACGAGGACCGTGATTTGAAGAACCCTGTTCTAGAGACATGTTTTTGGTCCTGTTTGTTCCTCTTGGTTTAATTAGCCTACTCAAAATAAAATTACATTTTCAAAAAAGTGAAACACACTTCCCCCCCACCAGTTATATAGCAAACTTTGCCCATGTTTGTGTTCACAAAATCCTATGAAGTCTGGATTATTTCCACAGTGAAATGTAGTGCTTTTTTGTTTGTAAGGAACAAGTGACGCAATGCTGAAAAAATCTTGTGCCAATTTTCAAAATCAAAGTAAAAAAACAAAACACAAAACAGGCATATTTGAAGCCACGCGCCAGGTAAATAGGTTGGCAGATAGCCGAGTGGTTCTGTGTGGCTCAGTAGGTAGAGCATGGTGCTGACAACGCTTAGGCTGTGGATTCAATTCCCACTGGGACCACATATACTGAAAAATGTATGCATTCACTGCTGTAAGTCACTTTGGATAGAAGCGTCTGCTAAATGGCGTATGTTATGCTATGCTATGCTATGCTGAAAACATGGGGGCACACAACCCATCTTATGCACTGAAACCCTGTGTATCAGTTCTCACGCATTGGCATACCACTGTGAACATGGACACAGACTCCTGGAGACCTGGTGTGCATTGTGCGTTTAAGGAAGACTTTTCCTGCAAAAAAACCCAACCTTGAAACAGAGCAGCGGACACAATACAGATGGGCAAAACATCCTTGTCTGTTTTCTGCAGAACATGCGGAGGACTGAAACTGTACCTTTCAAAAGCACACAAAGAAGAACATTTAAAAACCATTCACACAATGGCGTCATTGGCATTCCCACTGGCCTTGAGTGGCCTTTAAACAAAGGCTGAATTGGCTGATTACATTGTACGAATGCACAATTTCACTTAATATGTTGGCTCATTAACGCCTGTGAAAGTGATATTTTTCCACATGTTCAATGTAATAATCGAAGTAAGTTCTTCTTAGATGAAATCGATCTTTTGGTAGGGTTTTTTTCTGGATAGCAATAAAAAAATTTATAAAAATAAATAATGACCAAAGAAAATCCTCGGCCAAGAAAATGTTTCATGCCAAACAGTCAGAAACCAATTATCATTATGGCATTTGAAAAGCTTATTTCCTTAAAAGCTTTTAATCTGACAAGTGTCAAGAAGATGTACAACACATTTGGCATTGTTTCAGTCCATATCCCTAATGGTCAAATGGAAATATGAGGCTGCATATTGCAATACATAAATATCACATTTATTGATACCCAGTGCATATTATATCAAGTTTGCCTTCTCACATTATTTGTGGTGTTAAAAAATCTCAAATAAACCACACAGCTAATACAACAGTCTATGGTAGGTTCCCCGTACACAAGCCAGGTAACTTTGCCTTGTAATCTACACAAATTACTAATGTAGGCAGGGGTTTTAAATGAATCCACAGAGTTTGTTTGCCAACAGTATGAATGAACTCATTTTGAATAGTTGAACAAATATGTAATATTTATAATATCATATTTTTAACAAATGCCAATAACATGCAACAATTCCATACACTATCAGCAATCAGGCATCTGTTTCACAATCATAAACATAACAGAGAGACAATATTTTGTTAAAAACAACAACACATTAACTGATAAGCATTTATTTATACTAGGATGGGTTTTTGGCTTTCCATCACTTTCTTTTTAAGGGAATTAAATGTATATACTACCTTTGCAGCTGGCAGCATTCTCAGCACACATCACTCAGTGAAACGGTGACATTGCCTTTGCTTTAAATATATTAACGACAAACCACTGTAAAGTACACATTTGCAGTTCCATAATGAAACGTGAAGAATTAAATCATTGATTTTTTTGTTTAAAAATAAAAATAAACTAGCTACAGCTCAATTTTGCACAAGGCTGCGTGCCAAAAACTTCAATAGCATGCCGATGGATCGACTCTTCCTGGGATTTCTGTTCCTTTTTCTTTTAGTCAACAATGAAAGACGTGCCAAATGTAGGACTTGGATCATTGTTCACCATATCTATGAAGACAGCGTAGAAGATTAAAATGTCAGACTGGAGGGTACACAGATGCTGGGCCCAAAATTGCAATTTAATCAACTGTCTAGGTAGGATATTTACCCCTTTCATGCATTCAGTATATTTAATTTTTTTTTTTTAAACAATTGCTTTAGTGTGAAATGATTGTTTAATTCTATATTAGGAGAATATGTTTTAAATCCATTCAGATAACACACAGTTTTCTCACCTTTATCAGCGCAATGTGGCTCATTAAATTCTACAACACATGCGAGAGAACCGCATGTGAGAATCATACGTTTCTGAAGAGACCAACAAAACACGCATGCATGCGTACAATGGCTCGAATTGACACCGTCTCTCATGATATGGCACTGATGCTGTCATGCCTCGGCTGCTAACTACACTTCCTCGCAACAGTGACAGTCGATATACCCATCTTTGTGCGTCTTGCACGGAGAAATTTACTCTATACCACCAAGAATCGAAACTAACGTGAATTAATTCGGAATAACGTAAGCGGCATATCAATTTCAACTGATAGAGAGAATTCCTGCGGGTGAGACGGGGTCCCCTATGGGCGGAGTCACTTTAAAAACAAGTTGCTCACATAAAGAAACGCAATATTTTTTTCCTCACATACACGTTTTACCTCCTCGTCTCATGCCGACCGCGAACGCGTTAGATTTCTTCGTGCGGAACACGCGCACTTTGAATTTCTGTGCTTTGCGCTGCTTGTTTTGTTATGTTCACTGCTGCAGTACCCATACACAACTGCTCAATCAATCCACCCACTTTTTTAAAGCAATAGCCAACTTAACCACAATGGGACTGCATACCAGCCCGCGCGTTTGACGGAAAACAAATTCGTAAATTCGTAAATAATTAGTACTTTCTGCGTTGGCAGTCAACACCCCATTAAAATAGCTCACCTTTTCAACGGTAGTTTTCGACAACGTCAGGTCAGGATGCTCCTGGATGTCTGCATCAGCACCAGGAACCAAGAGGAACTCCCACCTGCCAAGGGACCGTCTCAAAATTAACACCTGCGCCAAGACAAGGGACCGTGGTCAAGCTGGGAATTATCACGACGGGTTTACTTTCCTTCAAACATTTACGGATACACATTTAACCTGAATATATATATACTCCAGTTGTTCACATTCAATAGTATTCTTCACCAATAAATAACTGCTGCAGGAACTATACTTCGGTTGTGTGTATTGAAAAAATATGTTTAAACGGTTTTCAAAACATGTTTTGTGTTACCTTGGCTTTGCCAATCCTACCAGACAACAGTTTCAAATTACAGAAGCATTTTCACAGAGATTGCAATGTATTGTTTTAACTAAAACGCACGCTTCACTGTGTTACAAAACGTGAAGTCAGCGGAAATGACTGCAATCGAAGGTGGGCATTATAATTACTGATTGAACGAGGACACCTGCTGGTAACGTAGCGGAATAGCTCCACCCATAACACTGAGAGAAAGGGACATTGGATGTTTCATGAGGATGGCCTCGTGTTAATAATGCATTACATGCGCATATCAATATCGCATATACACATCTACAAATTTAAAACATGCCAAACGTGCAATGTCTGTCGAAATATTGTTCACATTGGATACCTTAGAAAAAACATTTGAATTCATGTATTAGATGCATTCGGAAATGACAATGATGCTAAATCCCATACTTATATTTATATCCTGCTCTTCATATCCTGTAAAAATATACCGTATATTATACTTATATTCACCAGCACTGTTACTTACCTACTTACTTATACATATATTTATATATTTATACTCACCTGTACCCTTATGCCATATGTACATAATTTGCATATACTTACCTGTACATAACTGCACTAGCCTGTATATACATTATAGCAAGTATACTTTTTCACTACCTTTATAGTAATAATTCAATACTGTATAAAATTAGCATTAAACACCTAAAATGAAAGCTTATAGTACTGTTAAAAAGTTGTAGCACTTACTGACATGTTTGCACTCTGGTTAGATACTAAACTTATTTTCGCTGTACTGTACCTGTACTGTACAATGACAATACATTTGAATCTAATCTAAATTGCCAAAATAAGTGGAACTTACTTTATCTGGAGAATCCCACCCTTCACCCACATTGTATTCTATCAATGTCGTTCGTGTCCACACCAGTAGGCGGTGCTAGACAATCCAGCCGCAGCACAGCAGTAGCGTAAGGGAACATTCGGATCTTCTTGGCAGCGCAGAAATCTCCTTGATTGTTGAATGAGTTTGTGCGTCCCTGTTGATGTCTCCGCGCGCGAGCGTTCGTGGTCTTGGTGCTGAACGAACAGCTCCCTCGCATCACAGAAGCCGACGGCAGGTAATACACCACTTTTTAACCATTAAATTCGTGACAGAATGGATTTAAACGCGAATCGAATGTCAATATAATATATGCTCAATAAAATTAAACCGAAGCTGATAACATTATTACTCGGGAATGCTGCATTCGCCGTATGGCGACGTGTGTATAACTATGCACTGCAAAGACGGAAGGTATGGATCTATAAACCCTTGAATAAAAACTCTCACGGCCTTCCTTATTGACTACATGATGTCTACTGGTGTATAAAATACACCAAAAACTACCGAGGGAAGTTCATATGTTGGGTTACATAGTTATTCAACTTTTAACATTTCGACATTCAACATTTAACATAACTTCAACATTTGAACACCATTATCCATGTGTACATTTATTGCAGGCTACTAAATGGAAAGAATGCATGCGATTCAGTGGGGATCGTTTGTTTAATTTATTTAACTTTCAGATGAGTAGGCTGTATCGGCGACTTTTACGTGTTAGTTTCTGTAAAGAAGCAACCGTAGTTACCTATCCAATGCCATTGCGCTTGTCCAAATTGTGTACCAATGAGCATTAGCTGAAAATGTCACGATTTCTTTCCCCTCACCAGAGCCAGACACAGGAGCGTGATAAATCTGGATTAAACCGGTTAGCACTTTTGTGCGCCTAAATCGATATACAGGTAAGACCGTTGGAATGACTGTTAATAGAACACATCTATGTTCGTTGTCAAATGTTGTCTTCAAGAGCACGAGGCGTTTGGCGTACTTGGCACCTTCCCGGTCAACAGATTTCACATTTCAGATCCATATTAGTAGTAGGTTTACTCATTTTGTTAAATCAAATGTTAATTTTGGCAAGATTGTCAATTTAAGACTGCAGCTAGTCTCAATTGATCTTACTTTAGGCCTATCTGCAGTTCAAAGGGCAATGTAAAGTATAACATTTTAACCAAAACCGTTGAGGAGTGCAGCGAGTGATGCACCCATCGATCTGTCTTCTGGGACAGCGTTTTCTGTAAGGGCGCTCTACGTTGTGTTATTGTAAAACGTAACACTAACAGTTCGTCCCGCTACCAACCACATGCCCTATGTATTTTCCCAGATCAATGTACAAATATCGACCAGTGAATCCTCGAAATCGTGTATGTGAAATCAGTTTATGCAAGGTGTCATGTTCTCAATGTAGGCCTAGCTACTTGATTTTCAATACTTGTTAAATCTTTCGCGTAAAGTGGATTAGGTGTTTCACTTTTAGATCTCTGATATTACACATGAAGCCATTGCAACGGGTTCGGCAGTGTTAGCATAATGGTTAGGGAGCTGGGCTTGTAACGCAAAGGTTGCAGGTTCAATTCCCAGGTGGGGCACTGCCGTTGTACCCTTGAGCAAGATACTTAACCTGAATTGCTTCAGTAAAAATATCCAGCTGTATAAATAATATACGCCATTTAGCAGACGCTTTTATCCAAAGCGACTTACAGTAGTGAATGTATACATTTTCAGTATATGTGGCCCCAGTGGGGATTGAACTCTGGATAAGCGTTGCCAACGCCATGTTCTACCAACTGAGCCACAGAGAACCAAATGGATTGTATGTAAAGAAATGTAAACTGTGTAAGTCGCTCTTATCGCGTCTGATAAATGCCTAAAATGCAACATTTCTCTATTAATGGCTGTCTATTTCCACAGGCATGCATATCAGAATGTTTAAACTCCGGCTCCTCAACGCCGTCGCCCCCGCCTACTTCTTCGCCGCGACGGTCGTAACCTTTGCGCTGCACTTCTGCTTTTTTGTACCGACAATTTTCCAAACGCCGGGCGCGCGACTGAGCCCCGACACTGTGCTGCACACCGCCATTTTCCTCTTTCTGATGCTGAACGCGCTCGGCAACTACACGATGACGATCAGGCACCCGGCGGAGAGCGCGAGCGAGAACGTCATACCGGTGTGCTCGCCAGACTGCCCCGACCGCGTGGACGCGCATTACCTGCTGAACGGCCGCCACTTCTGCAAACTCTGCAAGAAGGTGATCCTGAGAAGGGACCACCACTGCTTCTTCACGGGAAACTGTATCGGCAACAGGAACATGCGCTACTTCATCATGTTCTGCATCTACACCTCGTGCACCTGTCTGTACTCGCTGGTCCTGGGCGTGGCGTATCTCACGGTCGAGTATTCCATTTCGTTCGAAAATCCACTGACCTTCCTCACGCTACTGCCTCTCTCCACCGGCTACTTCTTCCTGGGTGAGTTCACACGCTAGCTGCGGGTTTAGTCGTGGGCTTAGTTTGTAAAACAAATGTCCATACTGAATTTGGAGAACCTTGAGGATTCCTAATTCCCGTTACACCTGACTTGATTGATTGCAATGCCTTCATTAGCTTTGCAATCAGTCACGGCAGGTGTAACGGAAACTAGCAGGTGCCATTCTAGGATTTGACCTTTAGGGGGGGCTCAGCCCCCAATGAGAATGTGAGATGTACACATGCAAAGCACAAAGCCTACATTTTTAAATTAATTTACTGTTACGTTCCCCAAAACAAAAACACAGCAATGGTGGTCGCTCTCAATGTTGAAAATACCACTCTCGATCTGTGTTGTTTTTAAAAATAGATATTAAGTAAAAATGTTTTTTTTTTAGAAAAGAATGACTAAACATTTTCAGGGGGGCTGAGATGAAAGACAGGGGGGCTAAAGCTCCCCTAAATAGGGTCTAAAATTGCCACTGGAAACTAGGAATCTTCAGGTTCTCCAAATTCAGTATTGAGATTTGTTTTATAAACAAAAGCCTGAATATAAACTAATAAAACAAATACAACTATAAACCCGAGGGTTCTCCATTACACCTCTCTTGACTGATTGCAATGCCTTGATTGGCTTTGATTAAATTCAACTGCATGCTTGACTCGTGAATTTAAACAATTCCTTTAAAAACATGCAGATGCAAATAGACATGCCTTTGTGCTGTTTCCGTAGTTACCAGTTGTGTTCTCCGTTCTTAAATGGAAAGCGGAGGTGATTACATTGAGAAGAGTATATAATGGTATTACTGTTTGTTTTCAATCATTTCCAAGAGCTACAACAAACAGGTGAGGTTAGTTTGATGCAAGGCCGAAATTACCATATATATTGGGGGGGACACATCCCCCCCAATATTCAGATATGCTCAAAATGTCCCCCCCAATATATAGCCTAGCTGATTTTTTTTTTTTTAAATGTCCCCCCCAATGTTGACTCCATGGTTACGGCCTTGGTTTGATGTGTTTGTCTGATTATATGGATGCGCTGTGTTCTTCAGTAGATTGGTCTGAGCATGTGTCTACGGCTAGCTCAGGTTCACAGCTTTGGGAAGCCATTGTTTCAAATCGTTAAAGGCACCTCCTGCCTGATGTTTGGATTTGGTTAGGGCAGAGTTGGATTTGCGACACGATTCAGGACAGGTAACAATAAAGTTGCACGTTCAGCTTCTGGGTTGACTACTGTTGCGGTTGCCCTAAGTAAGCTTAAACCTTAACCTAAATTGCTTGTGTAAACCTCTAGCCGGATAAAATGATTGTTAGCTACGCATGGCACCCGGGATAAACGTGTCTGCCGAGTGAAGAAAGAATGTCCGTGTTCCAAAATGCACACTTGCATGGCACCTAGAATCCCCTGAAATATGCAAATTACAAAACAAAAGTGAAGATGTGTCAGAATGCCCTGGATGTGGCGGCAGTGTAGTGTAATGGTTAGGGAGCTGGGCTTGTAACTCAGAGGTTGCAGGTTCAATCCCCAGGTGGGACACTGCCGTTGTACCCTTGAGCTAAAAGGTACTTAACCTGAATCGCTTCAGTAAAATATCCAGCTGTATAAATGGATTGTATGGTAAGAAATGTAAACTGTGTAAGTCGCTCTGGATAAGAGCGTCTGCTAAATGCCTAAAATGCAAAACGCAAAAATTATGTGCTCATGCACACGTGGGAGGGGTGAGAACCGTGGCATGCTCTGAAGCATAGCTCATACTTACTCTGTCCTTCCCCCAAGTCCTCACTATTTCCATTATTCTTACTCAAATTCAGACAATAGAGCAGCAGTAGATGAATTTGTGTACACGTGCAAGTGGTCAACAGGTATTTTATTTTGTCAATGTACATGACCATAAATATTGCTGTAAATATTTATGGACTTGAAATCCATCGGGAAGTTTGATGAAGCATCGGGAAGCACTCGTGAGGTTACTTGTGAGGTTAATGCCACGGCGATGGTGTGAAAGTGCATTCCAGATGTTGTTACGCACTGCACACTTGCATACTAGGTACACTATATGGCCAAAAGTCAGTGGACACCTGACCATCACACCTACACTATATGGCCAAAAGTCAGTGGACACCCTACTAATTATTGAGTTCAGGTGTTTCAGCCACACCCATTGTCAACAGGTGCATAAACTCCAGCACATAGCCACAGACAAATATTTAGAATTCAGAATGGTTCGTAAAGAGCTCAGTGACTTTAAACGCGCCACTGTCATAGGATGCCACCTTTGCCACAAGTCTGACCTACTAGATGTGCCCTTGCACAGAGCCCTGACCTCAACCCCATTGAACACCTTTGGGAGGAATTAGAACGCCGATTGCGAGCCAGGCCTTCTCGTCCAACATCAGTGCCTGACCTCACAGATGCTCTTTTGGCCGAATGGGCACAAATTCCCACAGACACACTCCAAACTCTTGTGGAAAGCCTTCCCAGAAGAGTGGCGGCTGTCATAGCCGCAAAGGGGGGGTCCAACTCCATATTAATGCCCATGGTTTTAGAATGGGATGTCCAACAAGCTCATATAGGTGTGATGGTCAGGTGTCCACTGGCTTTTGACCATATAGTGTATTACGTCCCAGCATGCTTGGCAGTGCATTACAACCAAGTATCCCATCATTTGGGAGCATGCATTTTGGTCCGGACCCAATTTAAACGCACTGCAACGAGAAGATCCTGGATCAGTAATTAAAGGTGGTTCTGTGTGGCTCAGTAGGTAGAGCATGGTGTTGGCAACGCTTAGGTTGTGGGTTCAATTCCCACTGGGGCCACATATGCTGAAAAATGTATGCATTCACTACTGTAAGTCGCTTTGGATAAAAGCGTCTGCTAAATGGCATATATTATTAGGCGGCACGGTGGTGCAGTGGATAGCACCGTCGCCTCACAGCAAGAAGGTCTCGGGTTCGAATCCAGGCCGGGGGCTTTTCTGTGTGGAGTTTGCATGTTCTCCCTGTGTCCGCGTGGGTTTCCTCCGGGTACTCCGGTTTCCTCCCACAGTCCAAAGACATGCACGTTAGGCTAATTGGAGAGTCTAAATTGCCCGTAGGTATGAGTGTGTGAGTGAATGGTGTATGTAGTGCCCTGCGATGGATTGGCGACCTGTCCAGGGTGTATTCCTGCCTCTCGCCCCAATGCATGCTGGGATAGGCTCCAGCCCCCCCGCGACCCTAACTAGGAATAAGCGGCTGAAGATGAGATGAGATGAGATGATATTATATTATTATATTAAAAGCAGGAGAGCACGTTGACCCGGTGGGAGAGGCTCTGTGTGAACGAGACCTCTTTCTCTTTCTCCTCTCCTCCCGTCAGGCGCCGTCTCCGGCCTGCAGTTCTTCCTGGTGCTGATGCTGTACGTGTGGCTGGGCATCGGCCTCACCTGCGCGGGGTTCTGCTGCCAGCAGGTGCTGCTCGTCGCACGGGGCCAGACCTGGTGCCAGCTGCGGAGGGGCCAGCTGGTGGAGGCGCGCGCGCCGTGGAGGGCCAACCTGAGCGACGTGTTCGGGACCCGCTGGGCGCTGGGGTTCTTCCTGCCCGTGCGGACGGTGGAGGCCCCGCCCGGCGACGCCCACAAGCACGACTGAGCCCCGTCTGTGTCCGCCCGGTGGCGACAAGCGGTCGGGGCGAGATAGTAACCCTATTTTTATTTTTTTTTCCCCAGATCTCGCGCATGCGCATTTGTTGCTAAGGTGGTAAGTTTCAAAGACGAGCTGGTAACTCTAACTCTAACTCTAAGTGTAAGACAGCTGGAATGAGGGTAGGACGCTTTCTGTTGTTACTATGGGGACTCAGTCAAACCTTGCGAGATTTGGACAAAATAGGGAAAAATAGGGTTACTGTCTAGCCACCACCATGAGAAGTCCTGTCACTCATCCCCTTTGTGTCCTCCCCCTGTGCACTTATCGCACATCAATCTGCCTTTTTGGGACAGGGTTTCCTGCACAAGAGAAGCATTTATAGGAAAATTCAAGTATAGCCCTTTTTTTGTCATTTGAAAACACATTCCTTAATTCCTCATTGACATTTTTTATTTTATTTTTTAAATTTTTAAATGTTTTGTTCGATTTTTTTCAATTTTTCTCCCAATTTAGTAGCCTATTATACCCTCTATTTATTTTGATTTGGCCCTCCCCCACAAACTTCACTGCCCGTCCTCCGGGTCAAGCCAATTCCCTGAGGCCAGCGATGATCCGTCTCCTCCGAGCCAGAACTCGCCCCCCTTTCTGGAGACACCCTTAACACTTCCCGTTGAGTTTGTCCCGGCTCGGCTCCCCCACCCTCCCCCTGGGGTGGACGGCTAAATGCCGGTCTGGCACAGTCGGGTTTCAAACCGCCACCGCAATAGGCAGCTCACACTCGCAAAGCACCATAAATGTGACATTTTTAACAAGATGACCGCACATTATCATGCCAGCATCTTTCAGTTTCTCTTGAAGGTTATTCTGCACTTCCTACTGTATAGTATGAGCGTTGAGCTCTGGTGAGAGGTAAACAGTATGCAGTACCTGCTGCACACCACTGGGGGGCTGCTTTAGGGGCACATTCACTCACTTCAGCAGTGTGATGTTGGCCGTGCCTGATTTCCAGTGATGGTGAAGTTAGTGTCTCAGCGTACATTATGGCCAAATGGTGTGGCAGTGCTACGAGAGAGCGTCAGGACAAAAAGTGTAATCGTTCTGCTGTTGAGGCAAGCCAGCAGGGTGCATGACCCCTGAGGTGGCATGGAGTCATGATCCGCTAGTGCTGTGAATGGGGAAAACAGGATGCCTTAATTAAGCAATTAAGGTGTGTTGCAATTTCATTTTTGTTTAATAATATTTAACTTATGGCAAAGTAACCATAAATTGCCAGTGTTCTTGCCTATAGTGTCACGAGCCACAAGCCAGCAGTCTCATTTTCTAGCCACAATAATAATATGTATAATACCATTTTTAATGAAGGCATCCTAGGACACTGTCGAGTGCTTTATCAGTACTACCTGTCAGGTATAATACTGCTTAACATCAGCAATCCAGGAAAATGGAAAACGTTCCCCCCCCCAAATGCTTCAGCAGTCATTATTAATTATATTATACATGTATGTATAATGTATAATATACATTTTACATTTTAAGCATTTAGCAGACGCTCTTATCCAGAGCGACTTACAAGATGTGCATTAATACAAGGTAAGAACAATCATAGTTAAATGTAATTATCCATTATTATAATGTATTGATCTCCTGTTAAAATTCAAGGATTCAATGGGAGTTACTGTGTGTCTTAAACTCTACGACCGGATTAATGGGAGCTGTTTTGTTTCGTTCTTTTACACATTCCTCTAGGACAGGGGTAGGGAACCCTGGTCCTGGAAGGTCGCAGGGTGTGCTGGTTTCCATGGTTACCCAGCACTTAATCGATCAGCTAAAGCAGCAGATTACACAGTCAACTCACCTCACCTGGTTTCCTGGGTCTGAACTGGTTGCTGATTGGGGGTGAGCACGAAATCCCGCAGATTCAGCGGCCCTCCAGGACTAGGGCTCCCTAGCCCTGCTCTAGGACTAAGAGTCCACGGTAATTTATTTAAATTTATTTACAAAAATAAGTGTGAAAAAGATCTTCAGGATAGAAAAAAACGGAATCTTTTTGTCTACATTTCAGGGATTACCAGTTTTCTTTATCGGGTACATCGTAAAACCAGAAGGGCTACTTGCATGAGCATTTAAAACAAAGTATGAAATCCACAGTAGGTAAAGACTTCCTGAAATGCCTGTGACGTACATCTTTGATATCTTTACCCAGACCATATACAATTCTGTCCCAGGGAGCGCAAGGCACAAGAATGTAACTTTTCTATGACTTCATCCTTAAACTTTGAACAGTGCTATAAGTGATGTACACTTTAGTATGTTTATAAGTGCACTCATTGTTGTACAAATCCCGACTCGAAGCCCCTGCTTTTAAGGGTGGGGAATTTATTTTGCATTGTGAATAACTTACTGGGGGCTGTCTGGGAAGCTGGAAGGCTTTCGGCGTACTCCTAGAACACAATGTGCGGTCATGGTGAAAAATAAGGGAGTAAAGGCCTTGTGGTCATTACTCAAATGAGCTTTTCTCTGGCCGTTCCCCTGTAGTCAAGGGGAAATGGAAAGAAATGTACCACCCAAATAGGAATTGCTGCTTTGTTGTAGTTATCCACAACACAAATGCTTCTGTGTAATGAAATGGTTTCACATTTATAGAATTAGATGTTGAGGTTTTGTATGTGTATTACACACACACACACATATATATATATATATTCTTTGTACATCAAGTGTTTGTTTAAACTTTTCACAACAAAAAGCCTTTTGGAAGCTGAATACTACAGTGACTCCTTAGTTGTGAAGGAAACTCATATACACACAAATGTAAGAACGAGGTTTCTCCTGAATCAAAACATGCTTTGTAGAACTGTATTTTTAAGTGTGTCTTTCACTGCGTATTATTCCTGTTAAACCAATAAAGTGTTTGAAGTTCTTGGCATGCTGTTTTATTTTTCATAATCACACATAACAGAATAGGAATGGACACCCATTTTTTTAGGAAAAAAACCATAAGTTTATTAAGCAAACATGTCAATGCAAACGGTCTATTTAAAAAAGTACAAAAAAGAGCACTTCAGCAAACTACAAATGATAGAAACATATCTTTGTGCCATCTCTGCCATTCCCGAATGTTGCATAGCTTCGTATTAACTCATGGTTCAAGGTCTTCATTAAAGACAATAAGTCTTCCAATTACTGACTTATTGGCTGATAAGCGAACCCTTTTGTTCAGGAATAGGATAATCACCGTCAAAAGGACAAAAGTAAACTACAACTGTAGGTCCAACAAGTTACGAAGCATTGCTTGTAGTTCAATATAGTAACCAAATAACAAATAATTTAGGGGTTTTCCTTTTATGGTGATCGCTCGATTCCTTAACGAAAGGGGTTGATTAACGGCAAATAATTAAAAGAACTGCCCTAAGCATTTTTAAAGTGTTGCTTTCTTCGAGACGGTGGAGGAAAGTTTGCGTCCCGTTGGAAACGAGCAGCTGCGAAACGGTCACGGAGGCTGCGTCACTTCCGTTTCCGCATTCCCAGCGTATCGGTTTAAACATTTCGCAAAACCTCTGAAAATATCAAACAACATATTTATATGGTTCATTTTGGACAGTGAAATAAAATGTTTACATATGTTTAAAAACAGTGATACAGGACTCTCACATCAGTAAAATTACTGCAGAAAAACACCTGTGTTCAAGTCATGAGGCACTGCTTTCACGCAAATACCACAAATATGTTCCTTTTACTTTTCTGTGGAGCAAATACGTCTGACTACTGTGCTCACTAACTATCCAACAATACTTCAAACAAGCTACTCCTTACAGCAGTGGTTCCCAACCTTTTCTAATATACAAAACCCCTGAAAGTCTTTTCCTGGACTACACCAAATTCCACCAGCCTGGAACCCTTTGCTGATGCAAACTCACACATACAAAGGCAGATCAAATGGAGGCGAACGCCGCCTCCGATCGGGGCTGACGACCAGGGCCGGTCTGGTAGAGACGCGGGTTTCTATCCCCGCGTCCCTGACAGGCAGCGCACGCCCCACCCAAGTGTGGCGCGTTAGACCGCTACGCCATCCGCCAGCCCCCTCATCACACATTTTTGAAACGTCCACCCATTGGCTACTTCTGAAGACCAGCGCTACGCACGTGGTACGCTACAGCTAGACGAGGCCGCGCGGTGCACAGCGGGGACACGCGAGCCGTGGCACGTGCGCCGATTTGCTTTCGTTCCGCCGCCGCTGTGCACAGAACCATAGCAAGGACGGAAGGGGCTCGGACGAGATGACCGAGGACCTCCAGCAACAACCAAACACACACACACACACACACACACACACACACACACACACACACACACACACACACACACACACACACACACACACACACACACACACACACTCCAGCAACACACAAACACACACACACACACACACACACACACACACACACACACACACACACACACACACACACACACACACACACACACACCTGTCTAAATACCACTGCCTTGCAATATATCCACAACAGTCACACTTCAAGAACACCTAACTTGTAACGTGGCACGGAGAGGAATAATAATCACTTTTTAAAAGCTCATTATTTACATACACTTTAAATATATCGGTAACCTCCCAACAACAACAAAAAAGCTAACAAACTAAATAGAAACTCAGAGTGAATTACATGATGTACGAATCTATATTTCAAGAGGACTAGCTACCTTTCCAGGACGATTTAAGTGTGGCGGCAATTTCAGCCATAGTGTATAAAAGAAAACCATGGCTAGCATTTGGAGAGAGATCTTATGGCGCAAGTCTGCGAATGGCTGCGGCGCCCTTCAATACGCTGGATAACTGATCGCATCGACCCGGTCACGATCCGTTCCGACCGTAAGGAGTGGAGAGAAGGCCGCTACGTCTGAAGGCCTATACATGCTTGCGTGACTGCAGCGCAACATCCTCTGCAACACACGTTGTTCAACACGGTATCAAATGAACCAGCTTCAGGAAGTGTAAGGACACCATGTTGTGTAGGTTGCGAAGTATGTGTTGCCAAGTGCTCTGCAACATGTTGCAGAGGAATGCCGCTTCGCAGTCGCGTTGCAGTCCCGTTGCGTACGCAGAAGCATGTGGAGGCCTTGACACGCGACACTGAAATCCCCCGTTTTCCTAAGGGCACGCTGGGTGCGTTTTATGAAGTGGGTCGGACATGCACAGAGCAAAATGCTAATCGGTCAGCAAATTCCACAAACGGTGAGAGGGAAATCGCGCCATACTCTCACGCCATTTCTCACCAAAAAAAAAGGTGATAAAATAACAATAAAATAACTTCATTTCTGATACCCAGACCAGCCAGCTAGCCAAGACATGTTCAAAGTCAAACCAAATTCTTAAGACCGTGATTCATGACACCGTCTACTAACTTTAGGCAGGCATTCAGAACGTGTTGCACATAATTGAATGAACACTGCTTTCGTAACTGGTAGTGATTAATGACTTTAGTGAAAGGGGGAGGGGGCTAGGCGATACTCACTAAACATTTTTATTTTTGATTTGGGATAAGGTGCCATACCCATGCCCTTTCACTGGCGTGAGCACCAATTTGTACGCTGTATATTAACGTGGGTAGATGGATCAAAATCAAAATAGTTTTAAACAATTATTTTTGTAAATTGTTTCCGTTCCACTTCACTTTTTAATATCGCTCATTATTCAGTCGTCATAGGATTGTGCGACTATTTAATTTAAAAGGTTGGCCTTTTAACCAAAAGCAGTGAATGTCTAAAAGTAGTCAGACGGTCTCAGGAAAACGTGTCAGTACAAACACATCAGACCCTTATGTCACATTGACACAAGTGTTCCAGCTGTCTGGAGTCAGATTTAACTGTCGCCCTGCCAACCCACCCCCACACACGCAGGGGTGGGGGTCACCTATAATGATCAGTAGCACAATCACCGCTCCATTTAGTGTTACAAAGGGGGTTCAAACAAACCTCAAACCTGGTCCTGATTTTTTCCCATTTTTCTCCCAATTTGGTAGCCATTTACACCCTCTATTTATTTCGATTTACCCTCTCCGCACGTCCCTGACAGGCAGCGCGCATTCTTTTCAATTTTAATGTATTTTGATGTCACCATATCAATACAGTTATATAACATTTGACATTTTAAGCATTTTAAGCATTTAGCAGACGCTCTTATCCATATATTATGGTTGGTCTTGAGCGGGTCTTGAAGCCTCACATTGCTCCTTTATCCTTTGTTACACTTTGTGAGCACGGCAGTAATGGCAGAAATTGTTTCAGTCTTGTTCAAAGTTAAATATTGTGCCTTTTACTGCTTAAAAACGGCTACAAATTCACACACCAGTAGCCCAACAGGCTGCTGTGATTTCAACAGGCAGCGTTTCTTTAATGTTTTTTTTTTACAGTACAGTATTGTATGTACATAGTTACTTTTATTATTACTGTATTATTGTTATTAATATTACAGTATTATTATTATTACAGTAGTATTATGTACTGAATGTTATGTTTAAGATGTTTTGCTGTATTTAAAGGTTTTCCTTAAGTGTTTTATATGCACAGAAAGGTAAAATAAATACTATACTAAGACAAACATTTGACTAAGTGACGATTAATAAGAACTGTATGTACCTGTTCCGACTTACATACAAATTCGACTTAAAGACAGACTTAAAACGGATCTCGTTTGTAACCCGGGGACTGCCTGTAGTCGAGAGGAAATAAAATGTGTTTCAGTATATTTTAAAAACGCTCTCGCTTTGGGAATATTACATTTTATGATGTTATATTAGCGTGGACGGTAAAGCATAACAAGCCCATTAGCTTTGGCTGTGCCTTGATGTCAAATGTTAGAAAGCAGTGTTTACATCGAGGGAAACGGCACAAGCGGTGGCTAACGATATACCGAGCGTTACATCAAGCACGCATAACCTGTTTGTATTATTTCTACCACGTAGAATAAAGCAATGCTCTTAAATTGAGCCAGTGTAATATTCTTTATTTAGCTGAAGTAGTCTGCAGTTTCATGGTCTAATGTTAAAATATCCACAGTGCTAAAAACTCAATCCGCAGGGTAACGATTGCTTATGTAATGAGTTACATGCATAATTAGTCGATTAGTTTTTTTTTTTCTTGATGTCATCTTGAGGTAAATAATTGTGTTTATTTCAGTAGAAAGACAAACTATTTGTAGGTTGTGTGCACAAATTTCAAAGGATTCCGTTGCGTTACTCACAAGATATTAAATAAAGAACCGGCTATGCTAGATTAAGGACGGGCGACTGTGCTACTGATCAATTTCAGTTTCCCCAATTAAAGGTTGTTTACCAAATATAGCAAACCTGTCAGATCTAGGTAAACTCAAATTAAACAAGCAGATGTCTTTACCTGCTGGACAAACCATGGGGGACAAAGAACAACAACAATGTTCCTCTCAAAATAAAGCTTGAAAAAGTTCCACTTGGTTTCAAAGACCCCCTAATGTTCTGTTGTTTTCCAGCCATCTGAAAAGAACGAAATTCCACTCGAATTAGTCAAGTGGCTGTCGACACCTTGGCCGAATGCTGAATGCACAACACAACAGGAGTGCACAAGCGATAAATAAACGAGGCTTGAATAAGGCCTTGCTACAAATAGGAAAAGCACTACGCCTACGGCCCTACTAAAACAGTACAGCGCTCTCGATGCTACGCTCATTCAGCAGTGTAAGACTATGCAACCGCAGCTGGGAGGACAGACCATTGCCCCGCAGAGAAATGACCACCACTGACTGCGCCCGATGCAGTGGTGAGCACTCTCACCATCGCTGCCCGTCTTCTTAGCAACTCTGAGCGGAGAACGCATCCTCATCACAGCCTCGACACGGGCCAGATCACCTGGCGTGAATTTCACCCAGCTGAACACCGAACAACTGAAGTGAACACGTTTCATATTCACTTAAGTTGAACATAAACACTCAGACCTCACCCCTGTCTGGGTTAATTCACCAAATCAGTTTGTTTACCAGCTTCTTTTCTTTCTTTTTCCGTTTAGTCACTGAAACTTGTCTTGGATTCTATATCCAAGAGAGTTCTGGAGTTCAATGACCCGCCAAGGGTCACCAGTAGTCAACAGCCAGGAGAACACAGTGAGAACTATTGCAATATCGCTTAGCAGGAGCCCATGAGTGAAGTGAAGAGACTGTAGTGTGTTTGTCTCTGGGTACTGGGAGGGGGGGGGGGGGGGGGGGGTGTCAGTGACGGGGGTGTGTGTCCCCTCTCGAGTCACCTCATGGAAGTAGTGCGCCCTGCTGTGTGTCCTTCTCTCTGTCTTCCTGGCTCTCCCTTTCTGCTCCGGCCTCCATCATGGCCAGCTGCAGCCTAGTCCAGACCTGCGGGTCGCCGCTGCGCACGGCCTCCACGAAGAGGCCCGTCTTCTCCCTCAGGTCCTCCAGCTGGCCCTGGGCGCGGCGGTTCTGCCGGATCAGCTCCTTGGTGCGCAGGGTGATGTCCAGCAGGCCCGACTGGTGCAGGACGTTGTAGGTGTTGCAGAAGCGCTGCCGCTTGCAGTCGTCGCCGGACAGGTCGCCCAGGCAACTGTCGCTGTCCTCGGACGCGGGCTCCATCACCCAGGCCCACGGGGCGAGGGCGAGGGCGTCGGCCTCGGCGACGGGGTGGGCGGGGCAGAGGGCGGCGGTGAAGCCGGGACATTCGTGGCTTGGATCGTATTTTGGGCTCCGGGAGCATCTTGGGCACTGGGCGTGGGGTGGGAGACGCAGTGACCTGGGGGGGAGACAGGCTGAGGAGCGGGGGAGACAGGCTGAGCGGGGGCGGGGGGCGCGCGGAGAACGGGCACAGTGGGGTCGGGCACGCCGACCGGGCGGCCAGGCTGCTTGTCGTGTCGGTGACGGTGGCGGTGGCGCCCCTGCTGGCCGGAGGCCAAACTGCTCTGCTCGGAGGAACCGGAGCCACCTTTCTCGGAGAGGGTTTCCCCGGGGTGCGGGGCGATTTTGGGGTACGATTTGAGGATGGGCAGGTACTTCCTGGACTTGCGTCGCTTGTCAGGGGCGCTCTTTTGCGAGGCACCGTTGCCGCGGGAGACCACGGGCTGCAGAAAGACCACCTGCGGCTGAGGAACCATCTCCAGCGTGGGCTGGAACCCCCAAGGCTTCAGCGTCTGCGTCGGCGTATTCGGCTGGAAGAACAAACAACATCAGCATCACCACCACTTCATTACATTTTTACATTTTAGGCATTTAGCAGACGCTCTTATCCAGAGTGACTTACACAGTTTTACATTTCTTTACATACAATCCATTTATACAGCTGGATATTTTACTGAAGCAATTCAGGTTAAGTACCTTTAGCTCAAGGGTACAACAGCAGTGCCCTACCTGGGGATTGAACCAGCAACCTCTGAGTTACAAGCCCAGCTCCCCTAAACATTACACTACACTGCCAGCCTAAAACACATTCAGATCATCTGTGGGATAGGTGTTAAACAGTTGGTAAATGTTTAAACATTATAAACATGTATAACCATTTAAACATAAGAAATCAGTTACAATAAAACCTAGGTTACAACCTGGATGAAATACAGGTACTAGGAAGTACTGCTTCTAGAAATGATGCAACCTTAAACTAATTCAAATATAGTTCCCCTGGAGGGGAAAAACAAATGTATAAAACAGATGCATGTAGTTTGCAGACTGCCACTAGCTTTGTTGAGACGAGTTAGAGCTTGGCTTTTGTTAACAGATGTCACAAGCAAACCTACGCACAGTTCTGAGAACTTTGTCCCTGGAGATATTCTCACTTTGAAAAGACTTTCACTTTTCCCGGTTGGCAGTCTGGAGAAGAGAGGCTGCAGCACAGCCAGCTTAGTGCCTTCTCGCTCTGCCTGTGTAACCAACTCTGCCATGCACTATCACCATCTAGGCTAGTCGTACAATTTCAGAAACATACTTTATTTCAAATACAACTGCTAACAACATACCACCACACTGTTATGCTGTACAAAACATCAAACTTAAACCCTCAAATCGGTGGTACATCAGTATAGTAATGGAGGGCTTTCTGTTTAAGAAAAAGTCAGGTGACAGTGCCATCAGTCTCATGAACCAAAGGGGGTAATACTGGGAGAACAGATAGAGCCTGCTGTGGGCAGTACGTAATATGTAATGTAATATATTTTATATATATGCCATTTAGCAGATGCTTTTATCCAAAGCGACTTACAGCAGTAAAATATATGAACCCACAACATAAGCGTCCTCAGCGCCACGCTCTACCTACTGAGCCACACAGAACCACGCTCTACCTACTGAGCCCCACAGAACCACGCTCTACCTACTGAGCCACACAGAACCATGCTCTACCTACTGAGACACACAGAACCATGCTCTACCTACTGAGCCACACAGAACCACGCTCTACCTACTGAGCCACACAGAACCACGCTCTACCTACTGAGACACACAGAACCACGCTCTACCTACTGAGACACACAGAACCACGCTCTACCTACTGCCACACAGAACCACGCTCTACCTACTGAGCCCACACAGAACCACGCTCTACCTACTGAGCCACACAGAACCATGCTCTACCTACTGAGCCACACAGAACCATGCTCTACCTACTGAGCCACACAGAACCACGCTCTACCTACTGAGACACACAGAACCATGCTCTACCTACTGAGCCACACAGAACCACGCTCTACCTACTGAGACACACAGAACCATGCTCTACCTACTGAGCCACACAGAACCATGCTCTACCTACTGAGCCACACAGAACCACGCTCTACCTACTGAGACACACAGAACCATGCTCTACCTACTGAGCCACACAGAACCACGCTCTACCTACTGAGCCACACAGAACCACGCTCTACCTACTGAGCCACACAGAACCACGCTCTACCTACTGAGACACACAGAACCACGCTCTACCTACTGAGCCCCACAGAACCACGCTCTACCTACTGAGCCACACAGAACCACGCTCTACCTACTGAGCCCCACAGAACCACACTCTACCTACTGAGCCCCACAGAACCACGCTCTACCTACTGAGCGCCACAGAACCATGCTCTACCTACTGAGACACACAGAACCACGCTCTACCTACTGAGCGCCACAGAACCACGCTCTACCTACTGAGACACACAGAACCACGCTCTACCTACTGAGCCACACAGAACCACGCTCTACCTACTGAGCCACACAGAACCACGCTCTACCTACTGAGCCCCACAGAACCACACTCTACCTACTGAGCACCACAGAACCACGCTCTACCTACTGAGCCACACAGAACCACGCTCTACCTACTGAGCCACACAGAACCACGCTCTACCTACTGAGCCCCACAGAACCACGCTCTACCTACTGAGCCACACAGAACCACGCTCTACCTACTGAGCCACACAGAACCACGCCCTACCTACTGAGCCACACAGAACCACGCTCTACCTACTGAGCCCCACAGAACCACGCTCTACCTACTGAGACACACAGAACCACACTCTGCCTACTGAGCCACACAGAACCACGGTCTACCTACTGAGCCACACAGAACCACGCTCTACCTACTGAGCCACACAGAACCACGCTCTACCTACTGAGCCACACAGAACCACGCTCTACCTACTGAGCCACACAGAACCACGCTCTACCTACTGAGACACACAGAACTACGCTCTACCTACTGAGACACACAGAACCACGCTCTACCTACTGAGCCCCACAGAACCACGCTCTACCTACTGAGCCACACAGAACCACGCTCTACCTACTGAGCCACACAGAACCACGCTCTACCTACTGAGCCCCACAGAACCACGCTCTACCTACTGAGCCCCACAGAACCACGCTCTACCTACTGAGCCACACAGAACCACGCTCTACCTACTGAGACACACAGAACCACGCTCTACCTACTGAGCCCCACAGAACCACGCTCTACCTACTGAGCCACACAGAACCATGCTCTACCTACTGAGCCACACAGAACCACGCTCTACCTACTGAGACACACAGAACCACGCTCTACCTACTGAGCCCCACAGAACCACGCTCTACCTACTGAGCCCCACAGAACCACACTCTACCTACTGAGCCACACAGAACCACGCTCTACCTACTGAGCCCCACAGAACCAGTGTCCCGAGGGGTGGAGTCGAGGCATACCTGATTCAGGACGACGTTGTTCATGATGATCATGGGGGAGAGGCCGGGGTAGGACCCGGTCATCACCGCCATCCGGGGCTGGGCCCCCCGCCTCCCGCCTCGGTCCTCCGAGTCCATCTGGTCCACGGCGCTCAGGTACCCCGAGCTGCCATCTGAGGAGCAGACAGGAAGCCCAACGCCAGCCGGAAAGACAAAAAACAACCCGGTTAGAACGTGCGACGGAATCGTTATCAGTGAGCATTACAGACACAATGGAACACGTCAATGTCACAGACACTATTTATTTCCACTCCCCCCCCCCCCAAACAGGCGTGAAGGACAGTGTTTGAAACGGCAAGGTTAAGCATTGCAAAAAAATCTTACACGTGCTAAGGAAGATCTTAGCTCGCCTCACAGATCTACAATACGTTACCGGACGATTTCGCCTAGCTTTACGGATGCGAGCGAGGCTACAGGGCTTTGGGTAGCCCCGGTAACAAAACAAGGTCACCAGTGACGCAGGTTTAAACCTACTCCTTGAAAACAAGGCCTTCAACAATGATATATATGGCTCAGGTACAGTGGAGGAAATGGTGACCTAGTTCTCCTGCAACCTGCAAAGTGCAGATTCCATTGGTTAGCCGTGCTGGGCTGCAGGGGAGGGGAGGGGAGGGAGGGTTAGGGTGGACAGACCTGAGAAACCAGAGTCCCTCTCTGACCCTGGGTTGTACGTCTTCATGTTGTCCATCAGATAAGAGCACAGCCTCCTTTGGCCCCCCACGTTAGCCTTGCTGCTCATGCTGGTGCGCCCGCTCTTCGCTCAAGCAAGCTGCGTCTCCGGCCTTGAGAACATCAGACTGAGGACGGAAAAACAACAACGCGAATGATGAGCTTTAACGGTGGAGAACTGCGCTGTTAAAGTCCTATCGTCGACAAATAGGTAACAGTTGAGTTCTCAATCCTGATTTACTTCCCTTGACAAAAACAGAATAAAAGAGAAAAAATCATATCATATAATATATGCCATTTAGCAGATGCTTTTATCCAAAGCGACTTACAGTAATGAATGCATACATTTTTCAGTATATGTGGTCCCAGCGGGAATCGAACCCACAACCTCGCTCTACCGAACTGAGCCACACAGAACCACAAAAAAGGTTCCAGCCAAGCCTTCCTGTCCAACCCATCAAATTAAACTAGCTATATCTGTTCTTTTTGTCAGGGACTATTTAGATTTTGTTGGTATAGTGGAAAAGCCAGAATTGAATTTTTCTAAGCAGAAACTTGCATCAGAAATACAGCAAGCTTTCGTTTTAGCTGTTTAATTCTACACAAACCTTTAATTTTGTTGAGTACTTGTAAAAAAAAAAGTAGAATTGTTTAAAAGTCTTACTGAAATACTATTAATCGTAGCCAATTCAATAGACGAATTGTCAAATCACGCACCGAATACTCGAATAATCTCACAACTATGCGCAATACACAAACTACGATTACATGTTGTATTCAGACACGTCGCCTGTCAATCGGTTCTGTTGCGACCCAAGTTCGCTAGTTAACGAAAGATCTACCATTCGTTAGTATGCTAGCATTAACGTAATTGCTAACAGCAAACTTAGCTAGCTACAAAAATAGGCGTAACGTTGGCTTATGTAACGTGAATTTACCACCCGATCACGTAACACTTCGACGTATAATACAAATATTGCCGTTAGCTTGTACTAGCTAACCCTAAATATGTTGATCAATATATGTCATGTTAGCAAACTAGCGAGCCAACTACACATAATATAGCTCGCTAACGTCCGTTAAACAGCTAGCTAGTAGTTGGGTGGTAGTAGGGACAACGGAAAGGTTAACTTCGTTAACGAATAACGTTAGCAACCGAATAGTGGTACACCGGCAAACACGAGACAAGTTAGCGAACGACTTTAACCACCGCAACAATTAAACGTTTAAGTTCACAAGAAACTTGCGATAGTTAACTAACGTTAGCCAAGTAGCTACGCCCTTTCCCTAGCTATTGGAGCTGTCAAACGCAAACAAATTCGACAGGGAGGCTAGCTAGTTAGCTGCTTAAGCTAACGTTACCTAGCAACGGCCAGTGAATGTCGTAACGTCCTGGACACCATCGACGTCGGATTTAAGACCAAACCTAGCAAGCGAATCAACTAGCCATTGGCCACGAGAACATGTTTGTTTAGCTAACTAGTTAATCAATATCAGTAACAAAGACAATATAGCTGCCGTGAATACAAGGCTTTAAATGTATGCTAACCGTTATCCTCTTAAAAGTCATAGCCTCGGCTACCTTCGGGGTTCTGTGCTAAGTCTGACTGATCCCCTCCATGCTCGTAACGTAACTATCACAATGTCAGACAGATAGATATTCCTCGATAGACGATCACACGCAGGGGGGAACGATCATCGACAACTCACCCAGTTGCGTCGGTTTTCTCAAAATATATGGTACGTTTAATTATTAAACGTCACCTAGATAATATCGCTCAGACCTTTCCGATACACTGAATGGACGCCAACCTTCCGTTCTCACTTTAGCATTACTTTTTGCGACCCGGTGTGGAATTTTACGGCGCGACTTGAACGGCCGTTGCTGAGGAAACTGCGAATACGTCACTTCATTTGACACGTAATGCCCACTCATAACGGCCCTGTTATTCAATGTGTTACATAATGCTACATTTGACCAGATTAGATTTATTACCTTCGTATTCATTCACACGCCAGACAGTGTGTCTTGAAACGCCGATGACGTTTGTTCGATGACGTTTGTTCTGCTCTCTGCGTAAGATAACTCACAATTATATAATCGTTCCAGTGTAACATAGACCCGACCTTTGTTAAAGAGAAACTGAATACATGTCATTGTATGAAATTTCTAAGCATAATCTTGAAGAAAAAAATTAGCAACATAGGTTGCTAAGAGCCTTTATTTTGTCCTCTATTACATAATACAAAGAATAAAGTATTTTGTATTCAAGGTGTGGGCCACACCTCCGTTATTTGGACGTAGCTTTAAAAGGGAATGGATACACTGATATGGGTGCAATGATATCTAAATAATTTTCATCTCTGGCAAAGATTGAAACAGAAATGAAGAATGAATTGCCAGAGGGAATTATGGGCTGTTGAAATGTTTCCTCAGGCAATGTCTCAAAAGATTACGCTGTGAACCAGGGCCCAACAACGAATAAACTGCCAGGATATCCTGCATATGCTTTATGACTTTATGATTTATTATGTGCATAATCCCTTTTTATAGTGCAAGTGGAATGGGGGCATGGTAATAAATGTTTATTTTACAGTGGGGGGCGTCTGCTTTATTCGGCTACCAGCAACAATGTGTCTTTGGCTGTTTGATTTAAGTGTAGGCTGTATGCGTGGGTTTATGATAAAGCCCTTTCGCCCCAATATAAAGCTGACACCTGCAAAAGAGAATGTGGCTGGCTTTGCCAAATGTCCAAGATGAGATCTGCTGCCATAAAAAAAGATATTATTCTTACCAGCTGGGCTGGCGTACTTTCAGTTTCCTCATCATGTGCTTCCTGTTGCAGGTAAGGCCTGTTATCAGGCAAGGACAGGGGGAATAGGGGGAATAAATAAATTAATTCCATGTACATATATGTACATATATGTGGCTCTCTGTGGCTCAGTTGGTAGAGCACAGCATTGGCAACGCTTAGGTTGTGGGTGCAATCCCGCTGGGGCCACATATACTGAAAATGTATGCATTCACTACTGTAAGTCGCTTTGGATAAAAGCTTCTGCTAAATGGCGTATATTATATTATATATATATATATATATATATACGTATACACTACCGTTCAAAAGTTTGGGGTCACCTGCTAGAAACTATTTTTATCTCATAATTGACAATGCTTTACACCGTATACATTTCTGTAAATACTTTAAAATGACAAAAAACACATGTAACAATGAACAAAATGAACATCAAAGAAATGTTCAAGAAAATTATATTGAAAATTGAATCTTGGATTCCTCAAAATAGTCACCCTTTGGCGTGAGAATAGCCTCACAGTGGCCATTCGGTTAATACGTTTTAGCAGGAAATCACCCGACATGTTTTCCCAGCTATCCTGCAGCAATTCCCAGAGAAACTTGTGGGTTGCTTTGCTTTGACTCTTCCTTTCCAGTTTGTCCCATACAAGTTCTATGGGATTGAAGTCTGGACACTGGGTAGGCCAGGTCTTTAGTTTGACTTGTTGTTCACATTCCTCCTTCACCAGATAGTTCTTGCACAACTTCAAGGTGTGTTTCGGGTCGTTATCTTGCTGAAGAATGAAGGAGTGCCCGATGGTCCAGATGGAAGGTGACCCCAAACTTTTGAACGGTAGTGTATATATATAGTCTTGGTTGGGAATTTGGCCCTACTCTTTTTCGAAAAGCACCCTGGGCTCTTTTACGACCACAGAGTATCAGGACCTCGGTTTTTACATTTTTTTTACATTGACATTTTAAGCATTTAGCAGACGCTCTTATCCAGAGCGACTTACAAGATGTGCATTAATACATGGTAGGAACAATCATAGTTAGCGCACGAGATCAGTGCAGGAATACAGCGATAGACATCATTGCAGGCATCAGCGTACCACACCTGTAACACCCGTAACACCTGTAACACCAGGAAGGAAAAAGTAAAAAAAAAAAAAAAAAAAAAAAAAATAGTGTACAACAGGTAAATAGTGGTGACAACAGATAGACTGGATGGACAGTGTTCAGTGGTAGTGGAGTCTGAAGAGGTGGGTTTTGAGTCTCTTGCAGAAGATTGGAAGTGATTCCGCAGTCCTGACCGATTGCGGGAGGTCGTTCCACCAGCGAGGAACCAGGACAGAGAAGAGGCGAGACCGCGAGGAGCGGCTGCCAGGCGCCCGGAGGGATGGGGCAGTCAGTTTGCCAGAGGAGGCAGAGTGGAGGAGTCTGGGTGGGGTGTAGGGAGTGATGAGTGACTGGAGGTATCGGGGAGCAGTACCTCTGGCGCTTGAAAAGCAAGCACCAGTGACTTGAATCTGATGCGTGCTGCGATTTTTACAGTCCCATCTGAACGATAGACACGTAGTCCCTTGGTATCAATCCCACAACCTTGGCATTGCCAGTGCCATGCTCTAACAAATGAGCTCCAGGAGTTACCCTGGGGTTGATACGACAAGCAGACCAGAGATTTGGTTTTGATAAACATTTGTTAGATCTACAGTGTTTGCAAATCATTTTTACTTTGGATCTTTATGGGAGTAAAAATGTCACCGTGCTACATATTAGATACGCTGTAGCAAAAGGATGAGACATAATCCTGTCATTCAGAGTGACATGACAAACAAAATAGATTAAATATATCTTGGTCTTTATTAACAGTAATACACGTATATTTATATATACTGTATGTACAATATACATTATAAACAATGACGTACAGACCTTCCCTGCATCGTATTTACTTACACTTTAGTAATAGTTTTCCTTGTTTAGTGACTACATAGTTAAGTCCTATCCTGTACTGCATTAATACGTTAGTTGTGAAACCCTTCCAACTACAAGAAATATACAAAAAAGTTCAAAGGAACTAACAAATTACACTTCCCAGTTCAACGTCCATCCCAAGACATCCATTTTGAGAAAAAAAAAAAAAGTATTGGGAAAGGTTATTTCTGTTGGCTGAGGAGCAGTGCTTTCCACGCATAACTATCAAAAGCACATTTTCTGCTCAATTTGGTACTCAAGAACACAACTCTCACCTTCGGATCTGTCAATAGGAACTCCCATGATGCACTGCAGTGCATCTGGCACTCGTCTATCTGCTCTGAGGATCAGCACATATAGGACTAGAATCGTTGCATTACTTTGCCATGTGTATATTATTTGTATATAAATGAATGAAGGTGGAACCCGCACACAGTGTGTAGAAGAGGGAATATCCCAAACGAGGCGAAGGCTCGATGTTTAGTTCCTTCGCCTCGTTTGGGATATTCCCTTTTCTACACACAGTGTGTGGGTTCCACCTTCATTCATTTATTTATAGTGGCTATTGCAGCTTTGAACCTACGCACCTGTGGTTACAATTATCCGGTTGGCGTGGCTTCACCTCTCTACAACTATTATTTGTATATGCCAGTGACAGCTTATTCAGTGCAAATTCAGGGGGACACATAGGCATTGTGGCTTATTGTTTGAGTCCGTGTGAAACTTGAGTCCAATGCTAGTAACAATTTCTCAGTCGGATTGCCTTGAAGACCATTTCAACTTAATATGAGATAAAGGAACCATGTATCTTTAACCATGTATCTTTAAAACAGTATAACAGATATACTGGAATAGGCCACACTTTTAACTGCTTTTTTGGAAACGTGTTTCAACCACTTTTGTAATTGAATTACTTTTTTGTGTATGTTCTTCTTTTTTGAATTTCAAATATTATGTTATGTACTTTTTAGAATTGTTCAGTATGCAAATTACAATCGGAATACTTGATGAATACACGTTTATCGTTGTTGCTACATTACGACAAGACATTTCTAACAGGTGGACACTTGCTGCGGTATGACATTACGGCCACTAGATGGAGACAACTTACTGTAGTTGCGTTACCAAACAACAGCGGACAATAGGCTTGATCCAATTTCACATGAGCGTTTCCATACAGCGCGTTCAACAGCATATCAGGCCCATACAGTTCAGAAGACTTTGCATCATGTTTATTCTCATACATTTTGTGGTTGTCTTACTAATGTTTTGTCTCACCCTTTTTTCAAATATAAATAGGAAATTATAGGCCTCTCACTACCGGAAGATGAGAGCAGCCAGCCCTTGCTGCTGAACACAAGCCTCGTGACATTGTCACGTCATCCTCTCCACAGAAAGGAAAGCGGTGCCAGTGTCTTGCAGTCCTCAAGGCCGTTATTTTGATACACATTATCGTTCCCCCACTGTGTAATGTCACGAAAGGCTCTGCACAGCTCGACATCAAAAACATCATTGTACTTCCTCTATTCTTAGTAATAAATACTGGTTTCAGACAAATAGAATCAACAGTAATAATAGAATATAACAACAACAACAACAACAACAACAATAATAATAATAATAATAATAATAACAATGACAAAAAATAATATAAAAACAAAACAAAAACAACACAACAACAATAAAATCACAGTCCTCTGGGTTGCTTCTTCAGCCTCCGCCCTTGAACTTGGTCCTTCATTGCTCTGCTCCTCCCGTCCAGTCAGGTGACACGAGGCAGGTCAGGTGACGTGAGGCTCGTTTGCCCTGCTGACTGTGGCTCTCTCCGAGGGAACCCCCTGCTGCCACGCCCCTTCCTCCCCCCCCCCCTCCCAGGGCGTGCCACGGCAACAACTCCGGCACTCCAGTCCCCCCCCCGGTGCAGAGTGTGACACAATATCCGAAAAGTGCTTAGAAGACTGTCGATGCTGTTAGCGCTGCGCGGAGAATAAATAGAGAACCAGGTAGCGACAGGGCGCGGCTAGTTACCTGCGAGGAGGCTGACACCTAGAGGGCAAACACAGGAGACAGAAAAACACGTTTTACAGTCTGCTTCGCCGACGACACCCTGTCCACACGACCCACTGGAGCAGTAAGGGTGCTCTGCTCTTCTTTAATAGTTCCTACTGAACTCTTAAGGCTATTTTTTTGTAGCACTGAATCAGTGGCGATCGGCGGGAATCTTCAGGCACTTACTTGTCGCAGTCTTTCACTTTCTGTCTGTCCTTCCTCTTTCTGCCTCTTCCTCTTGGCCTCCGCCTGGCGAAGCAAAAGCCAGTTATCCTCAATTATCCGCCGGTTATCCTCACCTGTGACATCCAAACACTGGCTGCCTACGCTCCAGCACTGACACGGTGAAGCCACTGTTATGTCAGTAACAACATCTTCCAACACCACTGACGCGATTAATTTACATGACGATAGTTAATTGTGTGTTCAGCACTTACCTTCCATTTCTCAGTGTGATTTTTCTGGGTCTTTGGACAAGAAGAAAACATGATCTTAGTATAAACGACTGAAAATGTCTCAGTTCTTCATAAAAAAGTAAATGGAATTTACAGTTTAGATTAGCTTCATGTTCATGCACACCATTCATAGTGCAGAAAATACACACCGCAAACTAACAAAATAACACAGTTTAAACGGTTTAAAATGCAACCAAACCCACAAAAATCCTTCTTTCCAGCTGTCTCTAAAATACTTCCTTCAATAATTACACCAGTCACCGTATTACCGGTTTGATTGTAACCGCACAATGTTTTCATCGACCACATGAAGGAACTGCACAGTTCATTAAAAAAGATTAAATCACAAAGTGTTTCAAAACCAAAACTAATTACAACTACAGTGCTATTTTCTGTTTTTAAAGTTGCCTCCGTTCACACAGATCACGCACAAGTACACACGGCAACAAAAATATTTCTTCTTACCTACATTCACATGTCTGGTGCTCCACAAAAGTCATTTCAACATAGCCCTGATCCTCCCCTGCTGGCCTGATCTTCAGCAGCTGGTGAGACAGAGGGAGAAAGTGATTAACGACAGAAACGGGGAAACCGGATGCCTGTCTTCAAGACACGAGCAAAGGGAAAACGCATCGAGAACACAAACGCGCTTTGTCAGCAAACACGTCTGAAGACCATGTAAGTTATCCACGCTTCTGAGCAGACCAGACTTGTATTGGCACATTGTCAGCACCCTGGAGCAAGATAGATCTATAGATATTACCATAATGCAATTACAATTCACGTATGAATTGATTTCCAGGTCAGACCTTGTTCACAGTTAGAATCCTGCTGGGAGGAGCATTGGGGTCCAATGTTATAATTGAACAGTGTTGGGGGGTGGGGGCTGGGGACATCGAATCAAATGAATATGGTAGCTCACCATAATCCCTCCCAAGGACTCCATGTGTTTTAATTTGAATTGTAACATATATTTTAATCCTAATTGCCCACATCTGCTTGCGAAGCAAAATGAGGAAGTGCAGCTTCAGCTTCAGATTTAGCTCAATAGCAGTTCTTTGAATTAAGCAGCTTCGTTTAAAGCAAAACATTTAAACATTTGAATAAGTACTTTGGTCAAGGCACCGTCTCTGGCTGGAACTGGAAACAGAGCTGAGCCCGTGGTCATGGCAGAGGGAGGGGGGTCAGACTACGGGGAGTGGGTACGGCTGCAGCAGAAGGGTGGGGGGGGGGCGGCATCCCGTACCTGCATGGTGACGTTGGAGGTGTGTGTGGTGTGTGTTGTACCTGCATGGTGACGTTGGAGGTGTGTGGGTGTGTGTTGTACCTGCATGGTGACGTTGGCGGTGTGTGTGTGTGTGTGTTGTACCTGCATGGTGACGTTGGAGGTGTGCGTGGGACGTCCCGTACCTGCATGGTGACGTTGGAGGTGTGCGTGGGAGGGGAGGGGGGCATGCTGTACCTGCATGGTGACGTTGGAGGTGTGCGTGGGGTGTTGTACCTGCATGGTGACGTTGGAGGTGTGTGTGGGACGGGGGAGGGGGGCGTGCTGTACCTGCATGGTGACGTTGGAGGTGTGCGTGGGACGTCCCGTACCTGCATGGTGACGTTGGAGGTGTGTGACGTGGGAGGGGAGGGGGGCATGCTGTACCTGCATAGTGACGTTGGAGGTGTGTGGGGCGTGTTGTACCTGCATGGTGACGTTGGAGGTGTGCGTGGGAGGGGAGGGGGCATGCTGTACCTGCATGGTGACGTTGGAGGTGTGCGTGGGACGTCCCGTACCTGCATGGTGACGTTGGAGGTGTGCGTGGGACGGCACTCGAGCTTCTCGTCCCCGCAGCAGCCGGCGCAGCGCAGCAGGGGCACGCAGGCGGGGCTGAAGATGTGCTCCACCTCCCCGGGGTACTCCTGCACCACCTCCACCAGCTTCTCGATGGTGCGGCAGAAGCTCCGCCCCCACACCTCCTGGAACAGCATCACTGCAACGAACAGAGGGCGGCACGGCCGTCACCCGGCTTGAAGGGGGGAAGGGGGATTTGGGCGGCTCAACGCCAGTCAGCTCCCCCTAACGTCCCGCAGGACCCTGGATGCCCGGGCACAGCCGGTGCTGAAATCTGCACGTAGACCCTGGACCATATGATGGGATTGTAGTTCGTCACCTGACCCATTCTGAGGGCTCTCCTTACATGGGGATGAGGGGGGGGGGGACTGCACAATCAAGCCACCGCAACATCCCATTAGCCTTTGGATAAAAGCGTCTGCTAAATGGCATATATTAGCCCAGCCTCATATGGTCTTTCATCGTTATGAATCAATGCAGCCTGTTTTTTTACACCACAAAGTTCGCTTCTTTTTTTTTACAGCCAGCCTCAGAAAGAGAGGTCACAGATCCTGTGCGGACACCGACTCATAATGCATTTGATCAGTGGGTGGCAGTGTAGCGTAACGATTAGGGAACTGGGCTTGTAACTCAGAGGTTTCTGGTTCAATTCCCAGGTGGGGGCACTGCCGTTGTACCCTTGAGCTAAAGGTACTTAACCTGAATTGCTTCAGTAAAATATCCAGCTGTATAAATGGATTGTGTGTAAAAAACATTTGCTCTGGATAAGAGCGTCTGCTAAATGCCTGCACGGTAATGTAATGTAATGCATTCTGAGGTCATTCTCTGTAATGTTGTAGCAAGTTTGTGTGTGCATTCGAATGATTGATCTTATCATGTATTAATGCACATCTTGTAAATTGCTCTGGATAAGAGCGTCTGCTAAACGCCAAAATGTAAAATGTAAGTTTGCCCATATCTTAACCGCTATGAAAAATGAGAAAAAGAGAAAAACCTGGGACCAGGTACAGTACGTCTGCACAGGGACCCCTTATCTAAGTGCCAACTAGTCACGCTGCCAAAGAAGCCCTGCAATCTGCTCAGTGTGTATCCTGTTTTGTTTTTTGGAAGAAAAAAACCCCAGAAAACTTTGTGTGTAATCAGGAGCTATCCTGTTGGAATTTAAACGCGAAAGCGTCCTGATTCTATCAATTTTTAAGGGAAAAACAACAGGCTGCCTGCCTGGGCCTCAAACAAACAAGAGAAAAAGAAAATGTTGAAAAATCGTCCGTGTACATAACCTGGTCGGAGCCGTCCTGACCCCCCCACACCCCTGGGAGATCTCTGACCCCGTGGGGGTCACGGTGTGGAGCCCGGGACCAGAGCAGCTGTTTATAAAACTAGACAAGCCACGGTGGGGGATCAGACAGCTGGGCCGCCCACTCTGCTGCAATAACTCCTCCTCATTTCCCTGTCAGCATCTTGTCTGCAATCTGTTTCCTCTTATCTCACTCCTTACTTACTGCAACGGTACATCTTAGCCCGATTTCCCCCCCACCCCCTCCACTCCCTCCCCAGTTTTAATGGGCAGGGATTCGGTCTGGGCCTGCAGTGGTCCTGGTGACTTATGGCGAGATACAGTGAGGCGGGCTGAATGTGGATGGATGTCCCCCCCCCCCCCCGCCACCCGCTCATCCCTCCTCTCCCTCCCTCCCTCCCTCTCTTTCTTCCCTCGGTTGCGAAAACGAACAGCGCTGCCCTGAAGTAACCTCGGCCTGTCCTGGAGTTCCCCCTCCCCGCTAGCCCACGTTCTGGGAGAGAGTAACGTCACCACCCCTGGTCTGAGGGCAGCTTTGTGAAATTGTCAACATTGAAGCTATTTCAACCCTATCGTAACTTTGACTGCTTTCGAAAGCACTACGTTGGTTTCATAAGCATCAGAGGTCGGGGGCCTGGAAGGGGGGTGGTGGGAGGGGGGCGGTAATGGCCAGTGCGTGGAGGACCATTCCCAGCATGCACCTCTCTGTGCTCATGCAGCTGTGGCGTGGGAGAGGGCCCGGGGACCCTGTCTCTCTGGGCAGAGGATGTTGGCTGTAAAAACAAAGAGCCGTCCTGCTTTTCCTTACGAGTGGGATCCCTCATCTGTTCAGCTACAGGCATGGGTGTCCTTGATTCTCTCCACCTCCCAGCAACCCTCCCCCCCCCCCTCCCCCCCCCCCTCCCCCCCTCCCCCTCCCCTCCCAAATTCACAGGACATGCACTGCATGTGAATTCCAGATTTAATGCCCGCAGCTTGAGACAGGAAGATAATACAGTGAAATGAAAACACTGTCTTCAAACAACCCTCTTCCCACGGCTGGAGAAGCCCACTGCTAATGTGGAAAACGCCATGGTCCCATCGTCAGGCTCCGGCAGCAACGTGCACGCGATTAAATTCAGCGCTGCCCTGCTCCCACATCGTGGGAGACGATCACAAAGCCTGTTTTTTGTAGTGGCCCTCAAAAAAGGTTCAGAAATCTGGCCTTGAAGGGCCCAGAAAATGAATCTGTCACAAGCTCGATGGGCTTATCACGGGGTACGTTGTTATTGTCTTTGGACGCTCAGCTGTTGTCATGGGGAGCTTTGCCTCTTTACTATGGCTAGTGGCAGTGCCCTGGTGCGTGTGAGGGGGTGGGGGAGTCCCCCCTATACTGGGGTTCCAGAGGTTTCAACCTTTTAAAATAATTTCTGTTTCAGATTTTTTCCTATTTTCTCCCAATTTAGTAGCCAGTTACACCCTCTCTTTTCATGTCAATCCCCCCTCGTAGTGTGAGTTCGCTGCCAGAGCCCTGAGACCGGCAGTGACAAAGGCGAAGTATCGTCTCCTCCGAGCCGGCACTCGTCAAGCCGCCGACTGTAACTCCAGTACTCAAGAGCCACTCCTATATGCAGTGAACTCATGTCGGCTTCCCTCCCCCCTTCGTGGGGCGGACAGCCAATTGCCGCCCCCTAGTGGCACTCCCGGCCAGAGCCAAAACTGGCGCGGCCAGTGGAATTGAACCCCAGTCGCAGTGGCCAGCGTCGAACGTTGTAAGTGCTAGACCACCCGGTTGGTTTCAACTTTTTTTCCGTCCTCACAGATGCAGATGGAAAAGAGGAGCTCCTTACCTCCAGAGGTACTGTTCGCACTGGCCGAAGGAAGACTCTGCAAAGGAACACAAATGAGAGAGAAAGGTCAGGGCGACTCACAGACACAAACAAATCACCAAAAATTAGGCGGGAAAACTTCCCCCGTCCCGGAGAGGCGGCCAATGAGAGGAAACAGAGGTGTTGGTGGCACGTCTCCATTAGCAAAGCTGCAGTCAAAGACACAAACGCGCCCTCAAAAGCGCTGGTGAACATTCAGTTCAGTGTCAGTAGTGGCACTGATCAAACTTGTCCAGGGTGAGGGCACAGCTCTGCCCTCTTGTGGCGGAAATTGGACCTGCAATGACTGGCTGGTCTGGAAAGAAGGGGGGTTGTCTGGCCATCGGACGGGACTGGTCTGGAAAGCCTCCCTGATAATCTGCAGATCCAGGCTGGGACACTTATGTACTCCATCCCCCTCCTGTCTGAATGTTTAGGTTTAAAAGAGCTGTTTCATAAGCTATAGGTCTGAGATATTTATGACTTTTCCTTCTGCTTGATGTTTCCCATCTACACACACGAATAAACAGAGTTATTTTTGCCCAGCTGGGCGAGCACGGGGCATGGGGTGGAAATTTCCCCTTGAAAAAAAAAAATATCTTTTTTTTCTATTTTATCTTTCTGCATTTTTTCCCATTTTCTCCCAATTTAGTATTGAATTATACCCTCTCTTTCATGTCAATGATCCCCTCCCTCATATTGAGAGCTTACTGCCGTAGTCCTGAAACCAGCAGTGACATGCGGCGGAGCACCGCCTCCTCCAAGCCAGAACCCGCCAAGCCATCACTGTGACTCGGGTATGCACACAGAGCCACTCCTATACGCAGGGAGCTCATATCGGCTTCCCTCCCCCCACCCTGGGGCGGACAACCAATTGCTGCCCCCTAGTGGCACTCCCGGCCAGAGCCGATATTGGCGTGACCTGGTGGAATCGAACTCCGGTCGCACTGGGCAGCTGTTAATGTTTTACCACTACACCACCCGGGAGGCTCCCCATTGATAAAAATGTTAAAAGAGCCCCACAGCAGCCCACCAGAGGAGTTCAACGAGCACACGGCTTTGACAAAATCCCTCCCCTCCACCAGAGGGCGCACTGTGTTTAACTGGCTCCATTTTAGATTGATGTGTATTGACCACCGATAGACTCCACCACCATGCCATGCTGGGGACACGAGGCAGGTTCAAATCAAATCAAATCAAATCAAATTTATTTGTATAGCGCTTTTCACAACTGAATTGTCACAAAATGCTTAACAGAGGGGGATCCCAGGCCTAGACCCCCCCAAAAGCAAGCCTAAAGACAACAGTGGCAAGGAAAAACTCCCTTGGTAGGGAGAAACCTTGGGAGGAACCAGACTAAAAGGGTGTGTCCAAAAAAGACCGTATCATGGTCAGTCCAAGGTGACTCAGGGACTCAGTTCACTGGCTGGAACTGGCACCACAGAGGGCGGACTGAGGTCAAGCGAGTCCCAGGCTGAACAGAGGCCTTTCTGCTTGTGTTTATTTCAGGACGCGCTGGAGTCTGGCTCTGCCTCGTGCTGCTCCAGCGCTGGCTGCTCTACAGGATACTGCTCTCAGCTCTGATCGTACACCACGCAGCCATTGTGCTGAACCCGTCCTCTCAGCCTCACACCCGGAGAATGCCGTCTGTGTGCCTGTCGAACACAGGAAGACGTTCCGTGACGCGTGGGCCAGGAGCGGCTGAGCAATGTGCTTCTGTGAGCCGAAACGTGGCCAGCCCCCATCCCCCATCCTGGGTCAGCAACACTATGTGACAAAAGTGGAATCTCCCGTCAATTAAGATAAGGACAGCTGCCGTGCCAATTAAGTCCGCTCTCTAAATCGTGCCGCGGGTGGGAGGGTGGGTGGGAGGCTGGCTGGCGGGCGCCTGGCTCGCGCGCCCCACATCCCGCTCGCTCCTAAGTGCCTCCTCACTTCCTGTCGGCGGCGGTGTGAGTGACAGGCGTGTGCCGGCGATGTGGAGAGGCGTCTGCATCCTGACCTCCCGCCCGGCTCAGTGGGAGAATTCCTCACAGATAAGTGGAGCGGGCCGGGGTGTGTGTGTGTGTGTGTGTGTGTGTGTGTGTGAGTGTGTGTGTGTGTGTGAGTGTGTGTGTGTGTATATGTGTGTGTGAGTGTGGGTGTGTGTGTGTGTGTGTGTGTGTATATGTGTGTGTGTGTGTGTGTGTGTGTGTGTGTGTGTGAGTGTGCATTGACCTACCACACACACACACACACACACACACACTCACACACTCACACACACACACTCACACACACGACTTGCATTCCGGGGCGAATGCTTTGACCGTTGCGCCACCCGAGGCCCTCCTGCTACGTTCTGAGGAAATGTAGCATATAGCATATAGTATATTACACTTGCAGATGTTTGAAACGCACCCCTTCCCCTCTCCACTCCCATCTACCTCAGAGAGAACCGCTGTGCTCCTTTCAGGAGAAGATTTTTTCCGGGGGGCCTTGAGAATCAAGTACCACTGGGTGGAGATTACTGCGCAAGTCCCTCTGTGGGAAAAGCAGGGCAGCGCACGAAGCTCAATAGCTTAGCTTTAACCCTTGCGACACGTCCAGCATCTTAATTAGCGGCTGAGAATGATCTCTCGCTGGGAGCACTTTGTGACACACACAGTCCCCCTCCCCTCCCTT
>JAINUG010000165.1:1278257-1410757 GCA_029706075.1 Aldrovandia affinis
TAGCGGTTACAACGTCCGATGCTGGCCACTGCGACTGGGGTTCGATTCCACCGGCCGCGCCAGAGTTGGCTCTGGCCCGGGAATGCCACTAGGGGGCGGCAATTGGCTGTCCGCCCCAAGAAGGGGCCCAAGCCGATATGAGCTCGCTGCGTATAGGAGTGGCTGTGTGTGCCGGAGTTACGGTCGACGGCTTGGCGAGTTCCAGTTCGGAGGAGGCGGTACATCGCCCTTGTCACTGCTGGTCTCAGGGCTACGGCAGTGAACTCACAATATGAGGGGGGGATTGACATGAAAAATAGAGCATGCAATTAATTGGCTACTAAATTGGGAGAAAAATGGGAGAAAATCAGAAACAAATTATTTAAAAAATTAAAAAAATCTGCCTGACAGCTGGAAGGATTGATAAGAGTCTGTCATGGCAACATCCTGTTTTTTTTGTGATGTCCCTCCGCACTGCAGCCCTCGCCCTCTCGCCTCCTCTCCCCTCTCATCGAAGTGTCACATGCTCCGCTCTAAGATTAAGGACACACTTTGCACTATAAGCTCCCGACACAGGAAACGACTACAAGAGGCAGCATGCGTCAGACTCGCATAATACATGTGAACCAAACAGGGCCAGAGACTAGTGTGGGAAAGACACGGCACAATGGCAGCAATACAGGCAGTCATAATGCAAAACAATTACCACATCAAATTCAATTGATTGGAATTTGGACCGGTGCTATGTCTAGCCTTAAGTTCTGAAATAGTGTAGTTATAGCTCTCTCAGTTCATTGTTAGTCACTCTGAGTATGGCAACAAGTTATTGTTGGTCTTATTCATAATTTAAAGTAATGTTGATTTTTTTAGCTCATTGCTCTGCATTCAATTTCATATACTGTGAGTCTGTTGATAGTGATAAATGTTTTTCTGGTAACAGTTTTTTTTGTGCCCATTTACAAGCTATTCTAAACTTGTAAAACAGTTTTTCTTGTTGCTCATGTGACATCTATCACGTCACATTAGCCTTGAAATTCACTCTGGACAAGAGTGTCTGTTACATAAACACAAAATAACAATAAATGACAATACATGCAATTCAACTCCCAACGTGTTAAAATTGCTACAATGGCTGATATGTTGTAAAGAGTCCTCATTAGTACGTCTGCCGAACAATCCGTGCTCGCCTCCTCCCATTGGTCCACTGCTGTCATACCATCGGGACAGCAGACCCGGCGTGACGAGACAATCGGCCATTCAGCACCAGCCTGCCTGCCTATCTGCCCAATCTCCTGCAAGGCGCAGGGCTGATGGAGGGACATTGTGCTTCCTAAGAGAGAGGGATCACTCTCACACTGCTGTGGCTGATGCAAGCTCCATAACAAACCTCTCCTGAGTCAACCCGCCAAACCCAAACAACCCCCCCCCCAGCTCACAGCAGGCTTCAAAGACAGAGGGGAATTATGGGATGGCGTCTCACTAAAGGCCTCAACACGCTTCTACGTAACTTGTGCGCATTCTTCACGGTTCACGCAATGCAACAATGTCGCAAGCACTTTATACAATTTATACATCTGCAAAGGCTATGTGCAGCCTATGCAACATGGTGTCCTTACACTTCTGTACACTGGTTGGTGTCAATGTATCTTGACTGCATCCCCCGGCATTCCTCGTCGCCGGGTGAAGTGTCTCACACCGATGGAGGGCTGGACAGCACTGATGGGGGAGTCTGTTTTGTAACTTAGGGCGTAGCTGTTTAGTATTGCACTCATGTCTACTTGTTTATGTATTGTATTAGGTTTTAGGCATTATTTCGCCAATATTTTCCGCACTGATTGTTTCATTGCTGCCTTTGAATTGTGGCTACAGATTTACCTACAGGGTCCTAGTTTAACTATGTGGTTGCTCCTAGCACCTGGAATTGTACTTCCCGCTAGGGTGGCTTTCAGCGACACTGTTCTTGACTACGGTTAACACTTTGTTGTACGTCGCTCTGGATAAGAGCGTCTGCCAAATGCCTGTAATGTAATGTAATGTAATGTAATGATGGGGGAGTGACGGTTTAGTAAACCAGAGAGGACACATTTAAACCGAGGCTTGAGGCACTAAAAGCCAGTTGGGAGATTTTAAGCGGATCTCAGGGGCACGTTCTGTCGAGTTGGGAGCAGGAAGCCAAAAGGGGAGGTACCCGGCGAAGCCCAAGCTGTTTGGGATGTCCTGTTTTATCATTTAGTCTCATTACATTACGGGACCCCTAGTCCCCCCCCGCACTTCACTTCGCCACAAGTGTGTCTTTAACTTTGAACGCATTCTCTGCATATTTAAGATTTTTTGTTTCAGATTTTCTCCCAATTACACCCTCTCTTTTCATGCCAATCCCCCCCTCGTATTGTGAGTTCACTGCCGTAGCCCTGAGACCGGCAGTGACAAAGGCGATGTACCGCCTCCTCCAAACTGGCACTCGCCAAGCCATCGACTGTAACTCCGGTACTCCAGAGCCACTCCTATACACACACAGCAAACTGATATCGGCTTCCCTCCCCACTCCCTGGGGCGGACAGCCAATTGCCGCCCCCTAGTGGCACTCCAGAGCCAATACTGGCACGGCCGGTGGAATCGAACCCCGGTCACAGTGGCCAGCGTCGAACGTCGTAACCGCTAGACCACCCGGGAGGTCCGATTCTCTGCATATTTATGCGCCTACGAAGGCCTCCAGCGGCCTACACTTCTGTAACAGGCCCTGGGAGCGTGCTCATCAGATAGGAGGGCAGTAAATAAACAGGATAGAAAGTTAAGCAAGAGAGAAGGACGGACGGACACTTCAAAGCACCTGGACTCCATGGAAAAATCCCTCACAGTCGGATTGCTATTCCTACCACTCCCACAACATGCCCAGGGGCATCTTATTTATTACGCAGTGGCAACATTCAAGGTCATCACAACGCAGCTGCCATAACCATTGGCCATTTGCTTTCTGAACGATTCAGCACAGGGCCACCTGTGTCCACCCCCGCAGTATGGCCGCATGCAAGACGTGTGGTAAGCACACAGGCGTGTTTGGTACTTGCTTTGACACATACTGTGCAACGCATGTCAGCCCCGCAGGCCACTTTAAACAAAGCGATGCCAGCTTGACCCCGGAGATCAACATACAAACACAAAGAGTGAGAGAGAGAGAGAGAGAGAGACAGAGAGAGAGAGAGAGAGAGAGAGAGAGAGAGACAGAGAGAGAGAGAGACAGAGAGAGAGAGAGAGAGAGAGAGAGAGAGAGAGAGAGAGAGAGAGACAGAGAGAGAGAGAGAGAGAGAGAGAGAGAGAGAGAGAGAGAGAGAGAGAGAGAGAAAGAGAGAGAGAGAGAGAGAGAGAGAGAGAGAGAAGAGAGAGAGAGAGAGAGAGAGAGACAGACAGAGAAAGAGACAGAGAGAGAGAGAGAGAGAGAGAGAGACAGACAGAGAGAGAGACAGACAGAGAGAGAGACAGAGAAAGAGAGAGACAGAGAGAGATAGAGAGACAGAGACATAAAGGCCGAGTAAGGGCGCTTGTTCCTACGAGACACTCGGGGGGTGATCTTCTGATCTTCTGATCCTCTGTGGGCAGCGAGGCCTGCCCTGGCGCAGTGGCATTAACGAGCAGGGCAAACGGCTCAAAACGCGTTACCATGACGTCGTGGCCTTGGGGCCGGCGGACCGGGCCGGTCACTGACTGAGGCCCCTGGGATGAGAGCGCCCCCCTTCCCCTGACCCACCCCCCGCTCTGGACGCACACAAGGTCACGTTCCACTGGAGCACAACGCCGCCCTGCTGGCGTGACCCCGGCGGAGCGCCGTGACCCTAATGTAAACCGAGCATGGCAGGCCGTACGTCTCTCTGTGTGGGTGCCTGGAGCGGGAGACCACACAGGGCAGCGGGGCGCCCAGGAGAGGAGAGAGAGACGGGGGGGCGTCCGCACCAGTCCACTCACTCCCCCGCCCCAATGTAGAGCCCAACCCTCACGATGTGAGTCCTCACAACGTCTCGCCCTGTGCTTCACTCAGTCACAGCCCAGTGCCCATTCATTCATTCATTCATTCATTCATTCATTCTTCTTCTTCTTTTCGTTTCTTTGAAGCGCAGTGTTTATATGACATTTTACCATTTCTGTACACAGTCCTTTGCATTTTTGTTAAACACTGCAAGGTCTTTTGAGCTGCAAGGGTTGGGTAGTAGAGAGCAGACAAGGCAGTGCTCCATAGTGTGGTCTGCTTCACCACATTCACAGGTGGTTGGGCCGGTCTTGTAGCCCCATCTGGCCAGAGCAGCTTTTGACCGTCAATTCATTCATTCATTCATTCATTCATTATCTAACCTGCTTGCTCCTGGTCAAGGTCGTGGGGGGCTGGAGGCTATCCCAGCATGCATTGGGCTAGAGGCAGGAATACACCCTGGACAGGTCGCCAATCCATCACAGGGCACACACACCATTCACTCACACTCATACCTACGGGCAATTTAGACTCTCCAATTAGCCTAACGTGCATGTCTTTGGACTGTGGGAGGAAAACCACGCGGACACGGGGAGAACATGCAAACTCCACACAGAAAGGCCCCCCGGCCGGGATTGAACCCGGGACCTTCCTGCTGTGCGGCGACAGTGCTATCCACTGCACCACCGTGCCACCCCAGTCCAGTGCCCCAACGGCATGAATGCAAAACTCACTGACATTGCATTACATTACATTACAGGCATTTAGCAGACGCTCTTATCCAGAACGACTTAGTTTTTTTACATTTCTTTACAATCCATTTATACAGCTGGATATTAACTGAAGCAATTCAGGTTAAGTACCTTTAGCTCAAGGGTACAACGGCAGTGTCCCACCTGGGGATTGAACCTGCAACCTTAACGTTACAAGCCCGGTTCCCTAACCATTATACCACACTGCCTGCCCATTGAGTTCTCTTAGCTGTGCAGCCGAAGCGACCGCTTCAGAGTGCAAGTCCTCGCGCTGTGTGCAGCGTGCGACTGGATAGGCTGGACGGCCTGCGTCGGTTTGAGGCTGTCCAGCTGGTGCCTTTATTTAGGCGGAAGGAGAGGAGAGGAGAGGAGAGGAGAGGAGAGGAGAGGGGGGTCTCTTGAGCTGCCAGCAGAGAGCCGTAACTCCCGCCCCGGCTGTCTGGGACATCCCGGCAGCGATGCGGCGTGATTGAAACAAGGCCGTACAGGGGAGGACTTCATCGAATGGCAACATCTACGGCACCTTCTCTGGCCCTTAATTAGCGCCCGTCTCACGCGGTTTCAGCCACCGCTCACGAATCGAGACACAGCAGATGGGTGAAGGACACCATGGCCTCTGTTTTGACTCAGAGCAGAGCAGCGATACGCTGCCGTTTATGAAGGCAGCCACACTATAACAGGGGAGACCCAAGACCCTAATGAATTCCACTGGCGGGTCTTGGTGCGTTATACTGTGTTAGGAGAATCATCTATTTGCGTGCTAGAATCCGTATGCAGCCCGGCGTTAGATTTCCTGTTTCGCCACTGTTTCACTGGTTTTTAGTGCTAGTTGATGAACCTTTTCCTTCCAGTGTTACAGGTATGGTACGCAGCTGCCTGCAATGATGTCTATCGCTGTGTCACTACACTGTATCTCTTGCGCGGACTATGATTGTTCCTACCATGTAAACTGTTCTTAATGCACATCTTGTAAGTCGCTCTGGATAAGAGCGTCTGCCGAATGCTTAAAACGCAAAAATGTAAATGGTCTTGATGGTTTAATTCCAGAAAGGGTGGATTTCGCTTCGGGAAACACTGGTAACCAGCTGCTCGTAACCAAACCCCTTTTTTGGAAATAGTGCTTTACTGTGTGCAACCTGCGAGTGAACATATTAAAAAAGGGGAGAGGGACGGGGGGGGAACAGGTCTATTCCAATTTGTTAAAAAGCTGTTCTAGCTCTTAAAGCTCATTTCCCTCCACGCACACACACGAGTCCTCAGATAAGGGCCCTTTCCTAATTGCCCTCCCTATTACCGTAAACGCTGTGCTCCCTGTGTAAACCACCCTAAATTACCCCCAGATGTGAGATTAAAGCCTTGCACAGGACGTGGCGTGGTCCGGGGGGGTTGGGGGAGAGAAATTCATATTTCCTGATTGCAATTGCGCCCTCTCCCCAAGGAGGGGGCATTATGGTCTGCGGATGGACCAGGGGCTGTCACCACGACAACCGTGGCGGAGGCCCTGCCGGATTCCTCACGGTAGCCACCAGAGGCCCCCCTGGCGTGAGGGGTAACCGCGCACTACCGTCTCCATGGCGTCAGAGCCCCCCCACTGTTCCGCGGGTGCCATGCCGACCACGGTGACCTCGTCTATGACAGCTCGGACCTTGGACTGCCTGTGATCATTTTACAATGATGACTTCCTCCTGGACCCAAAGCATTTACATTTACATTTTACATTTTCTGCATTTAGCAGACGCTCTTATCCAGAGCGACTTAGAAGATGTGCATAAATACATGGTAGGAACAATCATAGTTAGCGCAAGAGATCAGTGCAGTGATACAGCGATAGACACCATTGCAGGCAGCTGTATACCATACCTGTGACACTGGGAAGGAAAAGGTTCGTTTTTTTAAATTAATTTTTTATTAAGTGGAGTAAGCAGGGGTATACAGTGTAGAGCAAGTAGGCAGTGGTGATGACAATTAGCTAGATGTACAGAGTTCAGTGGTAGTGGAGTCTGAAGAGGTGGGTTTTGAGTCCTTCGGAAGATAAGTGAGTGCTCTGACTGAAGCAGCCCTCATACAGTAGTGCTCAAAGCCCATTCAAAACCACCACCTCGTCATACTACTTCCACTCTACACAATCACTCCGGTCCAAGGTTGTCCTGTACACTGACCCTGGGTCAGCTCCTCCAGGCAGTACCAATGGTGCATCACGTTCCCAGACCCACTCTCTCCCCTCCTCCTCCTCCACCTCCACCCTGTTTCAGCACAGACCCAGAGGGGAGTGGCAGTGGCAGCAGGGTGACGAGGCGCGGTGGTCACGCGACATCAGGAAAGGCAGCGGAAATGACCATAAATCACCATAAATCACGCTCCGACGGTCCCATCCCTCCAGATGCACAGCAGCCGCTCCTCGCGGTCTCGCCTCTTCTCCGCAATCGGTCAGGACCGCGGAATCACTTGCGATCTTCCACAAGAGACTCAAACCCCACCTTTTCAGACTCCACTACCACTGAATTCTGTACATCTAGCTAATTGTCATCACCACTGCCTACTTGCTCTACACTGTATACCCCTGCTTACTCCACTTAATTAAAAAATAAAAATAAAAAATAAAAATAAAAACTAACTTGCTCATCACTATGTATATGTATCCCTGCCTACTCATTTAATTACAATTTTAAAATGTTAAACATTTACTAACCATTTCCTCCCCAGTGTTACAGGTATGGTATGCAGCTGCCCACAACGATGTCTATCGCTGTATTACTGCACTGATCTGACCATGTATTAATGCACATCTTGTAAATCGCTGGATAAGAGCGTCTGCTAAATGCTTAAAATGTAAATGTAAAAAGTGTAGGAAAACTGGGAGCGACGGAGGAGTGACGGAGGCGGAGTCAGGGGGTGGGTGGGACAGCTCAGAGCAGGAGGAATGCGCAGGATCAGCTGTCCGCAGTGTCACCTGAAGGCTCCGCTGTTTACCTTGCCGCCTGGCTGGCTCGCCGCCACGCTGCCCGGTGTATAAATAGCTCCCTCCCCAGGTCACCACCTGCATGCCGCGCAGATGGTCGCCTTCAACTATTGTTTTCGCCAAAAGTGTTGATGCAAAGGAAGCACCTGTACTGAATCATCTCCTCGCACTTCAGGCCCCGGGCACTGGGGGCACTGACCCCCCCTCCCCTCCCTCCCCCTCCCTTCTTCAGAGGCTGAGGACACACTCTGGGTCTGAATCACCTCGATGAATCATTCTGCTTAAATGTCGTGAGAGCTCATCCCAAAAAAGGACAGTTCCCATCCCGAGTGACGGACGAGGGGGAAACAAGAATGGGAAGAGCCCTGTTCCTATCTGTTCGGTCTTCTCACGACTCTGACATCAAGTGGAATTTTACAACTCTGTTCCATTTGTCAACGTGACCTGACATTTAGGCAAAAGATAAGTGTTTACCCAGAGGAGCCGTTTGGGAGAAGCCACAAGTGTAGTGGCAGTAAACCGATGCGTGCACTTCCCAAAAAAAGAACAATGAGTCGCAGGGAACTTTGCCACACAGTCGTTTAGTTGCGGTTTCTTTCACGGCCTTCCAGCTCGTGACTCGATGATTTAATCTCTGCGGCTCTTAAGACAGCGTCGGCCAGGACACGAGAACTGCACAGAAAAAAAAGGGAGAGGGAGAGGGAGGAGAGAGGAAAGGGCAAAAGACGGGAGGAGAGAGGAGAAAGAAGAGAAAGAGGGACAGAGACAAAGAGAGAGAAAGTGAGAAAGTGAGAGAGAAGAGATGAGCTGTAGAGCCCCTGTGGCTCTGATCCTGCAGCTGTTGGGAAAGCTGGAAGAACACACACACACACACACACTCACTCACACACACACAGACACACACACACACACACACACACACACACACACTCACACACACACACACACACACACACACACACACACACACACACACACACACACACACACACACACACACACACACACACACACACACAGACAACCATAGACGTGACACCAGCACTGATAAAGCCATCACTCCCACAGTGGCCTCATAAGCAACTGTCAGTGCCCTAACACTTTCTGTCCTCCCCGAAGCAGGAAGTGCTAAGAATACACAGAGCAGGCCGGGGGGTGAAAATAGCCAAGAGCAGTGAAGGAGGCAGCGAGTGACAAACGCAGGGCACCTGTCGAGCCCGGGCCGGCCGCGGATCAGAGAGACATCCTGGGGCGATTGTGTCCCGAGCGGAAGCCATTGTTCTCGCGGGGAAAGCGCAGGTGCTTCCCTTCCTGGCAGCGGGGAGATAATCGAGGCCCAGGGAACCCGGAGCGTTTCCACGCCGACCGCGAGGCCAAACAGGTGCGGTGGCGGGAAGGTTCTGACCGCTCTGCACTCACATCATGTTTTTTGTGACGGGGGGGGGGAGGGGGGGGGGGCGACTCGTGACCCAGCCGCCGCTGCCGCCGTGAGAATCTCAGAGCGAAAAAACCCATCACTGTGAATAAATAAACGTGCGACCAGCAGAACAGTGGCTTCCAAGAAGAAGCTTCTCTTGAAGGAAAGGGGGAAACGGTCCGCATCCCCTCACACCAGACACTGTAAACAGGATCTGACAGACATATTTACACTTCACACCGGCGGGCGCATTTTTGATTTTTTACAGCTCTGAGAGAATGCAGCGAGCGACCTGTGAGAAAGTCGGGCCGCAGTTTAAAAAAACAAAACATTTTGTTTCTGATTTTATCCCATTTTCTCCCAATTTGGTAGCCGATTACACCCGCCATTTTCAGGTCAAATCCCCCTCGTATTATGAGTTCGCTGCCATAGCCCTGTGACCAGTAGTGACGAAGGCAATGTATTGTCTCCTCCGTAACTCCGGCATTACAGGGCCACTCCTGTGCGCAGCGAACGTCCTGCCACCTCCCCCTCCCTGGGGTGGACGGCCTCTGGCGTGGGCTGGGCTGCAGTTTTGACCGTAGCTGCAGACAGCGGTGACATCATTGTCCCGGTCCAGCCTGCGTCTGTGCCCCGGCTCTGCAGCACAGACGTCGCAGGAAGGCGACGGACGCAGGCAGCAGCGTCGACGGTGGACGTCTGCACGAGACGCCCGGCTCAGGGCGGTGAAAAGCCCCTGCGGTGAGGAGCGAGAGTGAAGAGACGTTTATACCCGGAGACCCAAACCGCAGGGCCAGTGTTTGCTTTTCCATTCCGTTTGGCATCGTTGAGGAATGATGTGACTGCGGGCTAGCAGACGGCCAAGGAAGCCAGGCCCTCTCTGCTCCTCGCACGTTCCACAGGGGGGGAGAGTGGATGAGCGCGCTCCAGATGGACAATCGGGGGTTAGGCAGTTACCCAAAAAAAAGAAAAAAAGTGGAACATCTTGTTTTAGAGCCCCCAAAATGACATTTTGATGGATTAGGCGTCATTTGAAAAAGAATAACCTAATTTCCTGATGAAGCATAGCGGGGCAACTTAAAGACATTTTGTTCTATTTGCACCAGATGACTTAATTGAGTCAAATTAAAGCTTAATTAATCCTAATGAGTCATGTGTTTGACAGATTTGCTGACATAAGTTTTAGGTTTTCGCGAAACATAAAAAAACCCTCGCAGGCTCTCTCCAGCTTCCTGTCTGACAGAACAGCGGCCCGTGACACAGAGGGAATCGGCCTTAAATAGGCCGTCAGCTCACACATCCAGCTAACGGGGGCACAGCGTAAGTCCACATGACAGGAATAAGATAACGGTAAGTGCAGGGCAACGCAGCTGCCATGGATCATCGTGGATTTAGAAATGTGTTGGAGGTTACAGGAAAAAAGAAAAAAAACGTAGACCTAGTGACAGGGCAGTTTCATCAGAGAATTTTCCATGGCTGTGGGAGACAAGGTCGGGCAGTTATGAGTCAGCGTGGCAGCATCTGCGGCTGTAGTAGATAATCCACACGGCAGAGGAACACGCAAAGGCGGCCATTTTGGATGCTGTCTGGGTGCCTGAGTTGCTCAGTAATACTTAAAGATCTCTTTCACCCAGGGGGGTCTGTTATCTCCTTCCTTTCTCGGCCCCACAGCCGTGGACAGCATGGAACCCTGGTTCTGTGTGACTCAGTACATAGAGCGTGGCGCTGACAACGCTTAGGTTGTGGGTTCGATTCCCACTGGGGCCACATACACTGAAAAATGTATGCATTCACTACTGTAAGTCGCTCTGGATAAAAGCGTCTGCTAAATGGCGTATATTGCATTACATTGTGTCTCACGCCAACGTGAACAGCTGCCGTTTCCATCGGAAGCCAGCTTTCACAGCGGCTGTCCCACAGGCCCGGGGTGGGAGTTCCCCGTGAGAGGATCCATTTGGCCTGGGTGGAACTACGGGCCAGTAAGCCTGGGTGCAAGCCCTCCTTCCATGGGACGGTCGAGGAAATGTCACATACTTCCCACCGACGGAAGAAGGCGCGACATTCTAGCTGCTGACTTAAAAAGATAACAACCGCCAATCTCACAACAGTTCATAAACACACACACACACACACACGGCGCAACTCCCTCTGTGTTCTTTATTATGGGATGCTTCATGTGTTTATATCCCCCTTAGTGAAATGACACATTTACACAAATGGGCTGCGTTTTTGGGGGGTTTGCAGATTTTTCCACCCCCGCTTTTGGAATGATCAATTGAGTGAGCCCCACTCGTCTCACCACTATCCCACCTGTACCTGCACAAGAAGCAGTGAAAAAAACAGTGTGTGATTCAGCAGACTGCACTGGGCGGATCGGTGCACTGGAGAGCCAGCTGGAGGAGCCTCCTATTGGTCCCTCACTGACAACAACCATTTACCTACAGACATTTTAGGCATTTAGCAGACACTCTTATCCAGAGCGACTTACACAGTTTACATTTCTTTACATACAATCCATTTATACAGCTGGATATTTTACTGAAGCAATTCAGGTTAAGTACCTTTAGCTCAAGGGTACAACGGCAGTGCTCCACCTGGGAATTGAACCTGCAACCTCTGAGTTACAAGCCCAGCTCCCTAACCATTACACTACACTGCCGCCCGGAAAGAACCTGAAAAGACACTAAAGATGAACCATAGCGGATAGCGTAGCGGTCTAACGCACCATATTTTGGCTGGTCCTTTATGAGTGTGAGCTGCCTGTCATGGTCACGGTTTGAAATCCGACTATACCAGACCGGCCCTGGTCATCAGCACCCATTTGGGGGCGGTGTTTGGCTGTCCACCCCAGGGGCAGGGGGGGGGGGGTTAGCCGGCTTGGGCCCGCCGTGAAGCACTTAAGGGACACTCCAAAAAAGGAAAACAAAGATGAACCAAGGAACCCCAGTCAACACAAGCCTGCCCTACCCCCTGTGGAATGAAGCCAATCACGTCCCACCGCTGCAGACTCAAGGCTACAGTTGGCTAGCCGGCAAACTAACAGGTTCTAACGACGTCTTAGACGTCTCGGCTGTCTGTGACATGATAAATGATTGGCCTTAATGCAATCATTAAGGCCAATCCCTCTCCCTCTCCCTCTTCCTCGCCCATCGAAGGCAGCTGCAGTGCTCTTTGATCACGGCTCCCCCCCCAACCCCGACACAAAAGCCAAAAGGGGGACCTACAGTCGGCTCAGTTCCCGAAGGGGGCACAGGTTCGAGTTGTGGCGGGCACGGTTTACATTCAGCGCGCCCACGCTGGCAACGGGCACCGCTACACCGCCATCGGCCCAACTGGCAGAGAGGGGTCCGGCGTACGAACCGCGGGACAATGGCAGTGAATGGGTTCAGGGGACACTGTGCGTTGCATTAAACATGAGCAGCGAGACACAGCCGGTGGGTGAGTAGCCCAGTGTTTTTGCCTGAGCAAAAAAAAAAAAAAAAAAAAGTTTAAAGAATGGGATCTTTTGGTGTAACGGGACGGGGGACGAGATGTGTGTGCCAGGCCCAGTGCCACTTCTCTTACAAGTGTCACGCGGTAGGTGGGTGGGTGGGCGGGTGGGCGCAGGGGCCTGAATGCGAGGCGTCGCTCCCACCGGCCCGGTAGGACCCAGCGCTTGACGTGTTTCTCCTCTCCAAGGTGAGGAGGCTCGGGCACCGGCGTGGACGGACCACAGAACAGAGGCAGGCTTTGTCCTTGCAGGCTCCCTGACAGATATTCTCAAGGCTGGATGTTGCAACCGGGGCTGAGCTCTTCCTCGAAACACCAGAACAGTAACACAAAAACAAAAACACTCCTCTGTGCCCTCCTCTCCTTTTCGGAGGGGGCTGGAGGATTCTGGGAACGTCAGGCTCAGTCACGCCACTGCGGTGGTGGGGAGGGACGGGAGGAAGGCTGCGAACAGACTGCAGGGGAACGCCATATTAAGGGGGTACACTTTGCCACCCTGACGTTTTCTGGCCTCTGAGAACAGCTTCACCCGAGAAAGACAGGATTGTGAACCTTTGAGATTCAAGAATCATGTGATTGCTCTTGTGAGTGGAAGGTAAAGGCTATATAAGGGGTATGATGAAGTCCTATGACACAACAGATGGCAGGTCTGACAATTCATGGTTTGAATGGCAACAAGCAGGCAAGTCATTTCCGTGAAAAAAACAAAACACTACAAGTAGCATGTTTTACGAGCAAACTAAAGACAAAAGTAAAATGACAATGAAGTTGCTTATTGTCATCACGGATTAAAAAATCGTCACATATTTTTCAATCAAACTTTAAACCAAATATTTGAATACATCTTTGAATAGCACTGTAATGTCGAGCACCCCTATTCGTTGAGTTGCCAGCATAAGGCAAATATCGTGAGTGACAGTTCAATTACGCATGTGTGTAGAACGAACGAGCGACGTGCCCGGGCTCAACTTCACTTGCAGTAATGGTATCCTCCATCACCAATGACAGTTCGGTTTTCCACAGAAGCGAAGTGCTTTCACGGTATAGCAGTGGAGCAGTTACAAGTTAGGCTGGAAAAGCAAAGAGTTCTGGATCCGAGCCCTGTATGTCGGCTGTCACGTTTCACAAAATGACTCAACCATTTTTTTTGCATGGCACGATGTCAGAAAGCGATCATGTAGTAAAGAGACAATTTAACGTCGTATAAACGGCAGTCGCCTGACTCAAGGGCGAAAGCAGAATGTAGAGAATAAAGCGGTATAAACCCGCTTCTCTTCTCATTCATTCATTCATTCATTCATTCAAGAAGTCAGTCTTCCAGCATAAAAGAGCCAAATAATAATAATAACAATAATAATAACAATAATAAACGTGGTCATTATTATCGTCTTCACAATATAGTACTACAATGGGCTATGGATTAAATTCCCTTCTGTCATATTAAAACACAAGCCCTTTATAAGAACAGTGTGACAATAATTTCATGCCGGAAAACTATTAAAACTGGCAAAACTTAATATGAACGCGGCATACAGTTAAATAAATTAAAAAATATATGCAAAAGCAGTCTTAAGTTTACCTGAGCAGGTGGAAACCGAAGCAGGAGAGCAGCTACAATCTGGATGATGTTGGTAGAAAGTTTCATTTCGTGTTTGTCATCCGATTGTCCAATGGCTGCAAGAAAAGTACGAAATCCACAAAAAAAAAGCGGAAATGCGATGTTAAAAAAAAATATTTTTTAATTGTGATGAAACGTTATTCGCCAAAAACGTGCTACAGCAGCCAAGTCAGTTTGTTGTACTTGATCCGTCCTCTATGCGACCACGGTGGGCGAATGGGTGCATCGTCACTTAGCGCGCTCGGTCGTGAGCTGGCAGTTAACCTGATGGAAGTTTCGATGTCTTGATAACTGTTATTGCAATTTTACTGAGTAGCCTACAAGCACTAATACGTTAGACTGACATTAAAAGTAGACGATATTGCGCGAACTTTGAATAAAATGTGGGGGAAAAAAAGTTTTAAAAACGGTCTAAATCCAAACTTTTATCACTCTCCATAAGAAAACAATATTAAACATGGATGGGAAAGATGTTCCGTTTGTGAACAAAATAATTAATATTTTGAATAGGTTTGGTTCTCCAAAAGATGCGGCAATATGTCCATGTTAAAAATGGTAAAATGAACAGTTTTGCTCGGAAAACTCCGCAGCCTAAATTAATTTAAATTGTCCTAAAGGTTATTCTCTGGTGGCTCGCTCGGATTTACGCTGTGCATTTTCTCCTGCGAAGTTACATACATGCCACTAATTGCTTCTCACTACCTCTCAACTTGTAGCCAGAATGAATCTCCTCCCCTTCACGTCTCCCTCCCTCTGTAACCTCTCCCTCCCTCCCGCTTTCTTTTTTCAATCTTTGGGATTCTCAGTTACAGAAAATAAAACAAATTTTCCCTTTTAAAACGAGACTTAATTGTATGATCAAGCTATTTATATGGAAAGGAATCGTTTTCTCTGGATTCCGTTTCGGTGTCAATAGTTAATTGCACCATCATGGATTGTAATAAAACAATCTTCAGTGGTCTATGAATTGTAAGGCTTCTTTTTGTGTGAATGTTTTTGTTTTTAATTTCCCTGGCGCCTGGAAGGTGTCTGGATTTCATTGCACTTGAGGTCTAAGCGATCTAATTGAATACATTATTTGTTCAAGTGGCCCAAATTAACCCTTTCCCTCGAAGACGCAAACGAGAGATTCCAGAGTGCACCATCAAAGAGGATTTGTGAGACATATAAAATGAGATTAAAGTGGACTCACGGTCCTAACTTTTAGGAATGCATTAAAGTGTACGTTTAACACTGGAACCCATGTGCAAGCAACGAGGTATAATTCTCGCAGTGGACTAAAGCTAGTCTTATCCTCCACTACCTTTAAATCTCTTCAATTTTCTATTCTGACCTCCCAAATATGCACCAGTTTTCTTGGAGGAACTGTGCACACTCTCTCGTCATGCAAATTACAGTAAGGAGGGAAGAAAGGGAGAAAGAGGGTGTAATCTGGGTGAATCTTGGCAGTGTCAGCTGGCCTGATATTCGTCTGTTGGACATCACAGGCATTGATTGTAGTGACAGAAATAGAATCAAGCAATTCACCCTCAGTAGCTGGAGCTGGCAGAGGGGGTGGGGGGTGGCAATACCATTGCAGTCCCAGGATTGAACAGTTATCTGTGAGTGTGTGTGTATGTATGTCTGTGTGTGTGTCCAACCTGCAAGGCAAAACTCATTTTCTTTCATTTAGCAAGAGAGGGAGGTTGCTCTTTGTTAAAGGGGAAAACTCAGGATCATTTATCTCCGTGCGGATTCCTCGGAGAGATTTACCACCCAAGCTACACACTGTCGAGTTTGTGTGTTAACTGATGGGCGCTTTTTTTAGGGGTGGGGGGAGGATACGGGACGGACGACTTGGGCAGAGATTCCTCCACTGTTTACCCACAGAGTTTATCTTCTGTACGGGATTGTGTGTTTGCAGTAGCGCAGGAATGCAGGAGCTGAAGATTCCTCGCCGGCGTTCTCCGCATTCTTCGGGCCGTGTTAAGTGATACCGCCGCTATCCCACTTTTGTACGGACCACACTTTGGATGGGGGTGTTTGTAAACAGAGAGAGAGAGAGAGAGAGAACAGGCAGAGACTGTGTGCACGCCCCTGCTCTGGTGCTGCACGGGCTCTGGGGTCGTCGCTAATGGAACGGTTGATAAGGTGGTCTGCGCTGCCGGATTAAAAAGGCTTAGGTGGGCCGAAAGAGTAATAGGCAGTCGTGGTAAAAGAGGGGTTTTTTTTGTTAAAAGGAACGAGGAAGGGAAAAAAAACAAAAAATATGCAGGGAGTTAGTGGTTTGGTTTACATTGCACTTGGGCATTTGCCATGTAAAATACTCTATGACTCTCCGGCTAAGCTTGTAAATTGAATTAAACAAATACATGCCCCATAATCCATCTTTAATCAATAAAGCATATCCAGGCTTATGGCGTATTACAATTACAAACAGAATGTTGGCATCTGGCCACTTTTTAAGGAAGCCAAGGGGAGTGCAGTCAGTTATGTAATTTAGGGTGCATGGAAGCTGTCCAACCTGCTCATAACATCCTACTGTCCAAGTCTTAAATCTCGCGTACAGTAGGCTCAGCTGTGCAGGAAATTAAGGGAATGTGCATTACGTCCCGGCACTAAACCATGTGCATTGCACCGCACCCCTACAGTTCTGTTCAAACTCCCCAAATCCTCACCAGCCATTCTCACCTTCAGGGACAGGACAAGGAGGCTCTCTCTCTCTCTGTGATCAGAACAGTTTTTTTTTTTTTTTCTTTTTTAATAGATTTTGTTTCAGATTTTTCCCCTTTTTTCTCCACAATTTGGAAGCCAATTATACCCTCTATTTATTTTGATTAACCCTCCCCCACAAACTCACCGCCCATCTCTACGGGGCAAGCCACTCTCCGAGGCCGGCGATGATCCTCCTCCTTCAAGACGGAACTCACCCGACCCCCTTTCTGGAGACTCCCTTACGTGCTTCACAGCGAGTTTGTGCCGATCACCCTCCCCCCTCCCTCAGGAGCAGACAGCCAAACGCCTCCTCCGATCGGGGCTAACGGCCAGGGCCGGTCTGGCAGAGACGGGTTTCAAACTGCGTCTCTGATAGGCAGCTCACAGCTGCATTTAGGCAGCTCCAGAACGACTACAAGTTGTGCATTAATACAAGGTAAGAACAATCATAGTTAGCGCACAAGATCAGTGCAGTAAAACGGCGTTAGACATAATTGCAGGCGTCTGCATATCATACCGTAACACTGGGAAAGAAAAGGTTAGTGGGTGTTTTTGAATTTTTTTTAACAGTGTAGAACAAGTAAACAGTGGTGATGACATATTGACTAGATGGACAGTGTTCAGGGGTAGTGGAGTCTGAAGAGGTGGGTTTTGAGTCTCTTGCGGAAGATTGGAAGTGATTCAGTCCAGGGTGCGGGAGGTCGTCCACCAGCGAGGGACCAGGACAGCAGCCACAAGTCAAGAGCCTCAGTCCTCTCACGCATTTTCAAAGGGTCCGAAATTCTGACGGTAGCCCCTCGGGGGGGGTCAAATTCTGACTGAAAAGTCCCAGAGCGCTGCACCACAGTGTTGCGTTGAGGCTTTTCCCTCGAGCGCCCCCCCCACTGCAAAACAGAGGTGTCAGAAAACGCAGCAGCAGAAAAGCGCATCCCCCCTCCACCAAGGACTTCAGTGTGTTTTCACAAAGCGCTCTGCGGAGAGGCGAGGCAGAATGTGTCAGGACGCAGGGCTAAAGCAACACGGGCCGGTCCCAATCACAACAGCACCGTGAGCTGTGTTTGCTCAGCGCACAGACCCAGACGCCCGGCGTGGGGGACGCGGCAGGGCTGCTCCTCTCACAGCTGACTGATGTATACCTGTTTTTAAAGGTGCCCTGTCCGATACAGGCTAATTAGGTCACCACGTTTATTTTTTGTGCAAATACCCACTGACAAGATAAGCAAACCTGGGAGAGAGCAACGATGCCCGACGGACTCGACATCTTTCCCTCGGTCCCAGCAACTTGGTCACAGAAATAATTTTTTGAGGCATTTAGCAGACGCTCTTACTTACACAGTTTACATTTCTTTTACATACAATCCATTTATACAGCGGGATATTTTACTGAAGCAATTCAGGTTAAGTACCTTTAGCTCAAGGATACAACGGCAGTGCTCCACCTGGGAATTAAACCTGCAACCTCTGAGTTACAAGTCCAGTTCCCCTAACCATTACACTACACTGCCAGCCTAAGAAACGCAAAAGAGGTTTGATCATTCCCCGTGCACCACATCTTCACCGTTGGCATAAAGCCACACCACAAAAATGCTGGTCTCCTACCACCAAATAATGCGAGTGAGGTAAACCAAACCCTCTGTCCTAATTGGGCCATTTGTGTGGATTGTGGATCTGCCCCATCCGGGTTTAAAAACGACCCAGGAGCGGATGGGTACGTTTGCAGGGTGCCCTGAAATGGCAGGGAACCCACACGGGCCTCCACTTTGGAGACCGGAGCCACGAGCTGCCTAACAATGATGAATGGCCGCCATTAATGTTGTTCAGCTGTTTACCTCTTTTTTTTTTTTTCCCCACTCAGCAATCTTGGAAAAATGGGTTTGGGGGGCGGGGTGGGGTGGGGAGGGGAGGGGAGGGGTGGGGTGGGGAGGGGTGGGGTGGGGAGGGGAGTTGGGCCAGAATGAAGGGGAACGGTGGGTGGAAAATGTACTTATTCTGGCACCCTGCTTCCTGATAGACACCCATTAGGCTTCCATAACATCAATAGCAGCTGCAACAGTGTAGTGTAGAGTCATGTACTGAGTGTTGACCCCCGACCTCCTGCCCTCCCGCCCTCCTCCCTCCTTGGAGCGCCTGCTGCCACTTATCTGCAGCTCGCCTTGCCTTCTGCCAGGGCCTCGTTAATACCTGCATTCCTCTGAGAAATAAACCCCCCCTGGTCTGGTTTCATCCTCCTCTTTAATTAATCTCAGGGATTCTGGCTCCTTTAAACGCCCAGGTCTCGTATCGCCCGGTCCTGTCCACGCGGCAGGATGGAAGCGACCCGTTTGAAGTCGCTCGTCAAAAGGCGCTCTGTTGCGTGTTAGCCTCGTCTGCACTTGTGTCAGAGTGAACGGGGCAAAACGGTGTTAACATTATGATTCCCATTATGATATTCTCTGAAAACTCAAGAGGTGAGCTGTTTGAGTTGACTTGTCAACAATGAAACCATGACAGAATCTAGGCGGTGCGTACCGTGGAGAAAAAAGTGCGGCTCAGGTCACCCGATTATTATCCTTACAGTAATGGAACACAGAGGCTCAGGAAACCTGGGACTAGAACACGAGGTCATGGGGTTTCCCCACCCAAAATGACATTACTCAGGAATCCATCTGCCAAAAAGTGCCCGACGTTGAAAGAACGTGTGGCGCACAAATTGAGATGTATGTCTTGCGTTTGCCTTACAGATGTTTTCAGCACCCCCAACGGTTTGCAGGTCACCGTTATAAGGTTACTCCCTCACACTTGTTCTTTGAAGAATCGTGGAGTGGAATTCTTTTCCCCATTAAAAAAACGAGAAAAAAAAACGAAACACCACATCATAGGAATTTTGTCAAAACGAACCAGTATCAGAATGTGTGAGATCAAAATTAGGGAGGGTGCGGTTTAAGTGGAGGTGAAGCTGAAAAAGGCCGTCCGTTGGTAAGAGTGAGTCGTTACATGAAGTGAGACAAAACCACCGCAGAAAGAAAAGCACAGAGGATGATTACCTGGACGTGCAGAGATCCCTGCTGTAGTCACTGGGCTTTCCCCCTTGTTGAATTGAATTGAATTGAACATTGGATTTATATAGGGCTTTTCAAGGAACCCAAAGCGCTTTACAATGATGATAATAATATATGCTATTTAGCAGACGCTTTAATCCAAAGTGACTTACAGTAGCAAATGCATACATTTTTCAGTATATGTGGCCCCACTGGGGATTGAACCCACAACCTAGGCATTGCTAACGCCGTGCTCACCTACTGAGCCACACAGAACCACAAGGAACAATGATAGGAGCAGCAACTCAGCTCAACCAGCACCAATGTGCAGCACCCACCTGGGTGAACACGACGGCAGCCATAGTGCGCCAGTACAAACTCACCACACCTCAGATACACAGTGGAGAGGCGAGGAGGGAGGGAATGAATGAATTCCATATGTATTGTTTTGGTTGGGAATTTGGCCAGGACCAAACCAAAGTTAACACCCTACTCTCTTCTAAAATGCGCCATGGGATCTTTCATGACCACAGAGAGTCAGGACCTCGGTTTTTACCGTCCCATCTGAACGACGGACATGTAGTCCCGTGGGATCGAACCCACAACCATGGCATTGCCAGTGCCATGCTCTACCAACTGAGCTACAAGAGTACATGAACTTGGACTTGTTCCGAAGTTCCAGCCGGGCCTTGCAGTCCTCAGGCCTTGCGCCTTCGCCGAGGAGGGACTTGTGATTGGCCGCATTTCCACCGCCATGCCGTCCCACACAGTGCTGAGGATGGACCGTGTCAGGGCCAGCGGCTCCATGCCTTAAAGGCTGGGGACAAAAGCCTCCTTGATTTCCCACTGTCAGGCCACAATGAGAGCTATTCGGCTTCTAAACCTCACAACAGCTCCTGCACAGATCTATTACGGCACTTTCTCATGCACGTACAATCAGCGCTCAAATATCCAGACGGTTTACAGCAACGTGAAAAGGCCAGCGAATTGGAGGCAGTCAAAATCTAGGCTTGCGTGCCTGTCTTATACCCCTCTGCTGTAAGCACGATGAAAGCTGTGGAATTCAGGGTAATGGATCACCCACATTTTGGGGGTGCGTTTCTAATGGATCACATAATCTCAGTCAAGATTGGATCTGAAGATGGTGGGTGGTGCCGGTTCAAACTGTGAAGTCAATCTCATGTGTGTGTAATGGAATTGGTTCCGCCCGCAGTGAGTTTTGAACCGAGGAATCTCGACGCGACAAGAGAGCGATTTAGCCCACTGAGCTAAAGACTCAAGTCCCTAACTCTGAGAACTAATCACACTCTTATCCACGTCACTTTGTGTAGCGGACGCTCACGCACCAGAGCACACCCGCTACATGTATAAAATAACCGCATTTACTAATAAATTCATAACATTTTTTTGGTACTACTTACAGCAGCTAGTCCACAATCAGGCTGCCTTTTTATTTGCAAACAAGCCAATCAACTCTCTTACTAGATGTGTGTGTGCAAAAAAACCTAAAAACTACTTTGCTTTGGGGTAAACATTCGTGGAGCGAGGGCCTCCCGCGTGGTCCAGTGGTTACAACGTTCAATGCTGGCCACGAAGACCGGGGTTCGATTCCCCATCTCGCCAGAGTCGGCTCTGGCCGGGAGTGCCACCAGGGGCAGCGATTAGCTGTCCGCCCCAGGGAGGGGGGAGGGAAGCCGACATGATGTTCGCTGCGCATAAGAGTGGCCCTGTAGTACTGGGTTACGGTCGACGGCCTGGCAAGTGCCGTCTTGTAGGAGACGTTACTTCGCCTTCGTCACTACCGGTTGCAGGACTATGGCAGCGAACTCACATTACTAGGGGGGGATTGACATAAAAATAGAGGGTGTAATTGGCTACTAAATTGGGAGAAAATGGGATAAAATCATAAACAAAATAAATTTAAAAAAATTAAATGTGTGGAGCGTCATAGCTATGACATTTCCACCCTACACCACAGCCACACCCTTATCCTCATTGGCCAGCTGAAGGGCCAGGACAGGGCTTGGGGAAGGGTCTGAAACACTGTATCACCCCACAACCTGACCTGGTCCGATTGAGAAAATGTGGCCATTATCTGGCGCTGAAAAGACTCCAGAGGCTTTGGAGGAGAGCACAGACTTGTACATAAATGGCAGTAAATGTAATCATCTAATGCAAACATGCTAGGGCCACCCAATTTTTTATTCTAATCACAAACGATGAAAAGATTCAGGCCGTAGCCCTCTCTAGAGCGTGAACAGTCCTCCTCATAGGCTAGAGTGTGTATTCTAAGAGTAGGAGTGCTGTTCTAGGATCAGGTTTCCCCTGTCCATATCCTAACCATATCCATTAGGAGCAAAAGGCTAAACTGATCCTAGATCAGCACTCCTACTCTTAGCATCTTTGTACATACGGGCCCTGATCTGAACACAGTAGGGAGGAGGCTGTGGATAATGACGTAACCTTTTAGAAGCTTTTGTGTCACATGACATCATGGCTACACCCTGGCACTGGTCTCCCCCCCACTCTCCTGCAGAGGTGCTCAGAGGCAGCGAGCCAGTGGTGTAAAGCCTTCCTCAGTGTGTGTGTGTGTGCGTGTGTGTGCGTGTGTCTGCATGTGTGTGTGTGTGTGTGTGGTGTGTGTGTGTCTGGTGTGTATGTGTGTGTGTGTGTGTGCGTATGCGTGTGTGTGTGTGTCTGCGTGTGCGTGTGTGCTTGTGTGTGGTGTGTATGTGTGTGTGTGGTGTGTGTGTGTGTGTCTGCGTATGCATGTGTGTGTGTGTGTGTCTGCGTGTGCGTGTGCTTGTGTGTGTGTGCGTGGTGTGCGCGGGTGTATGTGTGTGTGTGTGTGGTGTGTGTGTGTGTGTGTCTGTGTGCGTGGTGTGTGTGTGTGAGTGTGTGGCGTGTGTGTATATGTGTGTGAGTGTGTGTGTGTGGTGTGTGTGTGTGAGTGTGTGTATATATGTGTGTGTGTGAGTGTGTGTATATGTGTGTGTGTGTGTGGTGTGTGTGTGTCTGTGTGTGTGTGTCTGTGTCTGTGAGTGTGTGTATATGTGTGTGTGTCTGTGTGTCTGCGTGTATGTGTGTGTGGTGTGTTTAGAGCCCCCAGGTCTGGTCTGCCGTCGACCACCTGGTCAGCACCTCCTCTGGGTTCTGACATTAGCCTGGCCTTGAGCCTCATCTTCCTGTTATTGATTGGCCTCGATGGTCTTGACACTTCTCCCCTTCCAACCCGAGTTAAAGCTAGTGCGGTGGAGTGTGTGTGTGTGTGTGTGTGTTTGTGTGAGAGTGTGTGAGTGTGTGTGTATGTGTGTGAGTGTGTGTGTGTGTGTGTGTGTGTGTGTGTGTGTGTGTGTGGGGTGTGTGTGTGTGTGTGTGTGTGTGTGTGTGTGTGTGTGTGAGAGAGAGAGTGTGAGTGTGTGTGTGTGTGTGTGTGTGTGTATGTGAGAGTGTATGAGTGTGTGTGTGCGTGTGTGAGTGTGTGTGTGTGTGTGGAGTGTGTGTGAGTGTGTGAAAAAACAGCTGCTTATTGTTGCTTAAGATGATTACGCTTATATCACCGATCGTAGATTTTACCCGCGTCGAATCCTGTTTACGCCTCCGCGGGACACATTGTCATTCCCGTTTTGCTCAGCTGATCGACGGTGACGTCCCAACGGCTGTCAGGTGTCATCCTGTTTCCATGCACATTCCTCCCCATGTGTGTGTGCACTGTTTCTGCGCCGGGAATTCCAGGGTCAAACTTCTGCACATAGTTCTTATTTTAGTCAAAAGGAGCTATAATATTATTTCCTCTACCCAGAAATTAAAAACACAGTGTTTTTTTCGGAAATGTACCAGCATATAAATAAAGTACGCTGACCCTTTGCACTTTCGCACAGCTGTGACATTCCTGTAAAGAAACACGAGTGATTATCAATGTTCATCGCATGTCAACAAGGACAATTTACAGCATAATCTTAAGCAGCTGAATAAGACGTTGGCTGACGATACATCTCTAATTTATACAGTGCTTTGAATGACATGGAGTCGGGTTAAGACGCCGTTCTTCTGTGTGGATGAGCCCCGAGGCCTGGCGTTGAATCGAGACCGTGCCAGTGCCGACCGTGGCCCCGCGGGGCGACACATAATTTGCAGGTAGCTTCGCCCAGGGAGGGAGGGATTCAGTAGGCCAGATTGTCCTTGTCTCGTCGCACCCCAGCGACCCCTGCTGGTAAATCGGGTGCCCACAGTCTGCCGGTATCAAGCTGCTCACAAAGTGCCTGCGCAAACTCAACTTGTCGACCGTAGAGTGGCTGCCAATCACACGTTTCGGAGGAGAGCGTGTGCTCGTGCCGAATTGACAGCGGAAGTTGCAGCGAGCGTGGCTTTAGAACATGATTGGGGGAAAAAAGCTTCAGGCTTAAAAAACTTTCTAAAAACCGCCGGAGCAAAATGCTGGCAACAATCACAGAAATGGCTCTGCTTAATTGTGTTCATAACTGATTCCCGAGATAGCTGGATCAAAGGACCCCTTTCGTGAGGCCATCCACTCCAGCTGAGCGTGATGAGGAAGCACAGCGTGGCGGCCCGACTTTCGGAGGGGCTCCCACTGTTTATGTAACAGACTGCTTCATTACTTACACTTCCAGCGGGGAGGAAGCTGTGGTCAAGATGGCCATTTTTTTTTTTGCGGACAAGGGAAGAAAAAAAAACAATATTGAGAATGACTTATCATAGTTCATAATGACGCGTGCAAATCTGTGACGTTGATTTTTTTAAAAACTAGGTAAACAGCGGTACAGGTTTGCGCAAACAACCGGCCGGTCAGGATGCAGCGGTCATAATTTACAAGAGGACAATTAACGGGGGAGGATTGCGGAGCGCTCCCTCAGACCGGACCCCATCGTGAGTCAGCGGCGTGTCTGCATCCCGGACGGGCCACAGAGCTGAGTCCACACCAGGTTTGAGGAATCCAGACATTCCTGTGAGAGGTACCACATGTCCAAGGCAAATAGAAGGAAATGTGGTGCGGGGGCATTTCACTCCCAAAGTGTGCGGGACATCTGTGGGCTTTGTCATTAACACCTATTTGCACATTCACCCCCCCCCCAAACTAACTCCGCAACTAAGTATACAGGCATTGTGTCCATTGTAAGGACTTTATAATGCATGTTCATCGCCCTTCCCTGCCAATGCTCTTAGAATATCTGCACTACGCAGAGCTGCCATCAGGTATTAGGGGTACACAAGGCACAATTTCTATGGACTTCACAGCAACACAATAAGTACACTGACCAAAGTTTGCATACACACATTTACGCCCAACGGGAGGGAACAGGCAATGGGGAAGCATTGATAGTCCTCAAAGACAAACGTTTATCAAATAAATCACTCAGAACAAGCACAGCAACGAGTAAGCAAAGCGTCCAGCTTTGTATTTTTGGCAATGCTGTCTGTATATACGTCGCTTTCCACTTTTGAATCGCTGGTTCCCGCACACAGGCCAAAGGGAGAGGATAAAAGGCCCTTGTCTCACGTGCGAGTAACCAGAGAAAGGCACACTCTCCTTGTGAAAACAAAAGGGGCAAGTGCGAGCTGAGGGTGAGTGTGAGCGTGAGGTGGCCTGGTGAGGGAGAAAGGAGAGGGAGAGACAGGGGGAGGGGGGGGAGGGGAAGACAGGGGGTGGGGGGGGGGAAGACGGGGGGTGCCCCAGGGGTGGTCCCTTCGAGCACAAATCTGGCCACGACAAAACGAACCAAGGGGGCGTAAAACCTCCTGGTGTGTTTGCACTTTTCTGATGGCCGTTCCCGTTATTGAGGTGTGAGCCCTGAAAGAACAACACGTGCCAGGCAAGGAGGGGCAACCCCCCCCAAAACTCGACCCCCCTGTTACTGACAGACCCCCCCACACCGCTGCCACGCTCGTCCTGACTCTAACAGGCCGTCGTCGCGCCTCTCCACACTTACGTGATGATTTGGCATGTGGTGATATTCACTGAGGCCCATCAGCCAGGGGAGTGGACCTTACTCAAGTCGTATAGAATAAGAGGGGTTAAAATGGCTGACACATGCAGAAGCGGTGGCACTGCCAGTTTCCTACGGTCATACTTAAAATGGGGGAGTCATCAATGCTGCAGGTAGAGGATAAACCCTTTATATGCACATTGAGTTTAACTTCACTTTTTTCTTTAAAAGTGAGTATTTAATTGGAGCCTGAAAAGTAATTGAGGCTTTCTGTGAAAGGAGTGTAAACAACGACCCACCAGGGAAGGTGAAAGCGCATTCCAAATCAATAGCTCTTACAAAGTCTGATTTAGAAACACTTTGTGTCCAGCTGAAAATCGTACTCTGGTTTAACTCTCTCTGATATAACCATGCAATTTGCCTTTCCAGATTGTTATATAATATTATCTTTGCTAGGCCATGTTACACAGTTTTTTACACCAGTTAATTGTAATTGGTCTTTTCGCATACCTCTCCTAGATGCACAGACCATCATAGAGGTCAGAGCGCAGGGTCAGCCATAGTACAGCGCCCCTGGAGCAGTTTTAGGGGTTCAGTGCCTTGCTCAAGGGCACTTCGGCAGTGCCCCAAGAAGTGAACTGGCATCTCTCCGTTTTCCAGTTCATTGTTTTTTCTTTGACCTTCCTGGGATTTGAACCAGCAACCCTCGGCTTGCCAGCTCGCTAACCACTGAGCCACTGCTGCCCCTATGTTATGTTAAATCATTTTCAGGTAAGCCTCCCTCTTTCAAAGGAGGCTTTTTACAAAACTATTTTTGCACGTCATCGACCTCGACACCAATGTCAATTAAGAGCACATAAAAACACTCCATCGTTTCACGAAATTTACTTTTTGAAATAACACTACGGTACTAAGAGGGTCAAGTACACAGGGCCTGCACCCCACCAACAGATGCGCTGGCAGGCTGCGGATTGTTTGGGGTGAAAGCCAGTGCTTTCACGTTTATTTTAAGCAGGATTATGCAAGGTGACAGACCAATAAAAACAGTGAGGTGGAATGGAAAAAAAGCAAAAAGCAAAAAAAATTGGGTAAGCAGCTTACGTTATTAGAAGCACAGCATACATCTCACAGCGTTCTTTCAAGAAAGATATCATAGATACAGCACCAGAGAGGCTGGCAGACATCAGACACATTCATCTCTCAGCCAGACTTCTTCTATGACTGCGGTAGACATTGCACAGGGAGAGATACAACGGAGGCCTTCACTGCACCACACTGCACCGCACGGTGAAACTGCAGAAAATTTGTGGAAGTTGCCAAAGCAACCCAGTTTGATTTAGTAGTACTAGAGTGAGCAAGCCCCACCCCCCAGAAAAAACACTGTTTATTTTTTCAGCGCAGAAAAGTGAGCTTTTTTTCCCCTGCTAATCAGTTTATCCCCTCTCCCCCCCTCCCCCCTTGGGGTTATAAATGTAAGAGTTTTAAAAAAGGTTTTATACACAAAAAAAGCAAGTACACATCGGCCCGTATCCAAAGAAAACAGTGTGAAAATTGCGCAGGCCTTAAGGTGCTAAACATTGTGCTTATTTTTACAAAGGATATCCCTTCCATTTGTAATAATAATACCTTCTGAAGAGGACCTGCTTTCTGCTGTTATGCCCCTGCCAGAGACGCAGGGTGCAGGAAGTTCCATAGCACTTACCGGCTTTGATCCTCCTCCCTGTTCTTGCCTGTTTTCTTTTCTTCCGTGGGTCATTTGCCTCATATGTGGGTCATCGGAATTGAATGTCCTTTTTAAAAAACTTTGTTATTGTACCCATTATTATTGCTGTTTTAAAGACAGACTTTTTTTTAAATTCTGGGAAGCATGTACACATGTTTAAAACTGTAATAGATGGAGTAGGCGGGTTCTGTTCTGGTAAAACACTGTTTATGAGGAGTAACACACTGTGGGGGCTTAACATCGGGACAAGCTACAAAGCTCTTCATCAGAACACCTTTTCAAGGGTCTTTTCATCAGACAGGCCTAAGGGTTGAAATGTTAGCCAACCCACACGGTTAAACAAAACCATTACGCTACTTTTTGGAGCATCTAGTAAGTGTGTATAATTTTTTCTGGTCTTGTGTGCCACTTGACTCGGCACCTTATGCTAAGGCTCTTTGGAGTGCGTATATTTATCGTGTTACAAGCTACAAAGGCTTTTGGTAGCCGATTATACCCTCTATTTCTTTCAATTCGCCCTCCCCAACGAACACGCCGCCCGTCATTATGGGGCAAGCTACTTCCCAGAGGCCGGCGACGATCCACCTCCTCTGAGACAGAACTCGTCCACCTACTTAGGCAGGCAGTGTGGCAGGCAGTGTGGTATAATGGTTAGGGAATTGGGCTTGTAACGTTAAGGTTGCAGGTTCAATCCCCAGGTGGGACACTGCCGTTGTACCCTTGAGCAAGGTACTTAACCTGAATTGCTTCAGTTAATATCCAGCTGTATAAATGGATTGTAAAGAAATGTAAACTGTGAGTCGCTCTGGATAAGAGCGTCTGCTAAATGCCTGTAATGTAATGTAATGTGCTTCTCGACGAGCTCGTGCCGGCTCACCCTCCACCCTCCTCCTGGGGCGGACAGCCAATCGCCGCCCCCAATCGGGGCTCTCGGCCAGGGCCGGTCTGGCGCAGTCGGGGTTCAAAACCGCAGCTGTAATAGGCAACTTGCATTCGCAAGGTGAATGCTTAGACCGCTACACTACCCAGGGTCCCTTGCAGCTCTTTTAAAACAGGTGAACAGACAGGGTGCGTTCTCCTTGTGTCTTTCTTATTTCCTTTACTCGCTTTGTAAAAGTTTATTGACCCATAAAATTTGAGGGGGGGGTTAGTGGGAACTAGAACCAGACTGGAGAAGGGGAGAGAAGTAAGACATGGTGAGGCAGGCCGGGAGTGGAGTGGCACTCATCCATGGTAGCATGTTTACAGAAACCAGAGCCAACCAAAACCATGCTTTCACGTTTATTTATGTGCAGAACACGACTTCCATCCAAATAACTGCTACTGCCCTCAGTTATCCTGCAAGGGGGGAAGGGGGCTGGGATGGAGGGAGGATAAATAGCTGTGGAAAGTTAGTAATGTAACATAATGCACAATACAACCGCCCCATGAGAATCTGGCAGCCCTGCCCGCTGTTTCGACAAATCAATTGGCCATACATTAAAAACGGCCCCGACTCCCCACTAAAGCTGCTACTGTGCACTGTGCACTGTGCTTGAGGGTGGCTTTGATTACTCCTGACAATGTCTGTTTGTGTTTTGTCTTTTCCGGTCTCTTGATGGCTTGGTCTCCGACTGTCACTGCCAGGGAGACGGTAGTGACAGCTGTTCCCAGATGGCCTTGTGTTTGAGGTCGGCCATGGCCCGGGCCCTCCAGTGTGGCTGGAACAGCAGGACAGTGAAGGGGGAGGGGGTGTGTGTGTGTGGAAGTGACGCGTGGGCTGTGGGGGGGGGTCAAAATCAGGCCACCCTGCCTGTGTCAGTTACAGGGACATTTCTGCAGCGTGACAGACTGGACGTCAGATGGACGTCAGCACAGCGTCATAGAAATCCTGACAATTATAAAAAAATGTATATGTATATATAATTTTTGTCCTGAGAACAGTTTGATTTTCCATTCCCCTGCTGAACAAATAAACAGATAAATAAGCCTCCACAATGGCAGGGAGAGGATTGTGAGAAAGGAGAGGAGCGGGGCGGGTTCTCACCAGCCTCCGTTCACTCACTGTCTCACAGGCTCCGGCCTTCCGCTTCCCCCACAGCCAGTCCACAGCCCCAGTGCAACCCAGCTCAAATGGAGACAGGCAAAAGGGGGAAAAAACTTTTCAATATATTGTGGGTTACAGCAATTAACATACATACACTCAATCTCAATGTGATAGGTGTGTCACAAATGTCAACTAATTTAATGTACCACTAATGAGAAGGAAGTATTCGATTGAAACAGGCGTGGAAAGTAAGAAAGTTACAGCAAATTTCACTGCCCGTTGATTCTTTCAATTCGGGTCAACCAGCATAAAGATTTAAAATTTTCAAAAGAGGATTTTGATAATGTAATTGTACTCAGTGGGAGAAAAAGGAGAGCATGATTAGAAACACGTCTTTTGGCCATGCAAATAATTGTAGTATATTATACTACAAATTACTTACACAAATGACAAATTATTTTCACATATGATCATTTCAAGGACTGACGAATCTATCTTGCCTTAATCGAACATTTTACGGGCTCTTAAAGTCCTGCGTATCCTCCAGATGCAACGTGACACCACGTAGTAGAGTGGTGTTTTTGTTGGTGGAAGAAACATAAATGTTTCCACAGTGGGGAAAAAAAAAGACAAATTAATCAGGTCCAGCTCAGCTTTTTGTTATGATATGCACCTGAAAAGCATTCGCATTGACAATGGAGGATTCTTTAAGGCTGGGAGAATTTTTTTGCTCCGCTTCTCGTCCCTGGAGCTTAGCACTGAAGCAGAACGACTCCCTTAACGACTGCGTCCCCATGGAGATATCAAATTGCGAGCTCAGCTGAGACCTGTCGAGTCCTAAGAAGTCCCTAAATAAAGTCTGTGAGACGCCGGTAAGTTGTAGCAGGGAGCGTGAAGGATCTGTTTTCGAGCTTCTCTTCTTTTCTTTGGCAGCCGGGCGGTTGGCGTAAGCCTGGCAGTCCAAGTACAATGACCCTAAAATAGTAGCCCGTTCCCGGCCTATTAAAGGTCCGGTCCCGAGTGGCACCCTAACATGTTTACTCGCGTTTGTGGTCTGTTTGGTCCGCATTCTTCTTTTAGCCCCTCTTACCTCTCGTGTGGATGTTGAGGCACACAGCAGTGTTCCACTGACAGGGGGGCTGTCTGAGAGAGGCGATGTGGCAAGCAGCAGATTCTGAGAAGGGAAACGGTAAAAAATGACCAACCTGTTCACCAGCCTATTCGCCGCCACTGACCAAACAAAGAAACATCCATGGTATTTACTCGTGCGCTGTGTACCATGTCCCTCTCGTACAATGCAAGCCTCTTCATCAGGGCATCTGGCTCAGAATATCTTTTATACTCTTTACACAGAGAGTTGTCAATGCCTGGAACAGCTTGCCAGGTCGGGTAGTAGAGGCAGAAACACTTGGGCTATTCAAGTCCAGGCTAGATGCAGTACTGGATACTCTTTAGATTAGGACGTGACGAGCCTAGATGGGCTGAACGGCCCGTTCTCATCATTATGTATTCTTATGTTTTTATGTTCTTATATAGTTTTCCCCTTAGTCTGTTGGGCAATTTAACCATGTCTGACATTTGGGACACGTTGCCGTAAATGCAGCCTCTGCGTTGTGAGAGGACATTTTACATTTACATTTTTTTTTTTTTTTTTTTTTTTTTTTTACCCGTTTTCTCCCAATTTGGTAGCCAATTACCCATGAGCTTAGTTCAATCACCCTACCCCTATAGTTAGCTGCTGTAGTCCTGTGACCGGCAGTGACAAGGGCGTAGCGCTGCCTCCTCCGAGACAACACTCGTCGTGCCGTCAACTGTAACTCCGGTACCCCAGAACCACTCCTATTCGCAGCGAACTGTGTGTGTCAGCTTCCCTCCCCCCTCCCTGGGGCGGACAGCCAATTGCTGCCCCGATGGCACTCCCGGCCAGAGCCGACTCTGGCGGGACGGGGAATCAAACCCCGGTCTCCGTGGCCAGTGTCGAACGTTGTAACCACTGGACCACGTGGGAGGCCCTTACATTTACATTTTAAGCATTTAGCAGACGCTCTTATCCAGAGCGACTTACAAGATGTGCATTAAAACATGGCATGATCAATCATTGTTCACGCAAGAGATCAGTGCAGTAATACAGTGATAGACATTGTTGTTGGCAGCTGCGTACCATACCTGTAACACTGGGACAGAAAAGGTTAGTATAGGAGGACAGAACCAAGCGCGTGGCAGGGAGGCGGCAACACAGCGCCCAGCGGGGTGCGAGTGTGTGTGTGTGTGTGTGTGTGTGTGTGTGTGTGGGGGGCAGACAGGGTCCAGGGGAACGTGGAGGACTTGATAGGCACGGAGACCACAGGGGGAGAGGAGAGTTGAGGAGAAGCAGGGCCACACGGCTCTCTCTCTCCAACGCGAGGACGCGTGACAGGGAGTGAAAATAAGCAGCACTAATCAGGGGAAAATAAACAGACACACGCACACTGTGTAGAGCAGCGGCCGGGCGAGAGAGGAACCAGGAGTCCACTTGACTCGCACCCCCAGGAAATGGTGCACTGCTTTCTGCTGCACCGCCCACCTCTGTATATATCTACCTACCTAACAGCTGTCTCATTCATCTGCCCATTCAGCCATCCATCTGGTTATCGGGCCAGGGTAGAGCAAAGCAATCCCTTACAATCATTAGAAATCAGTACAAATTAAAAATGAATGAGTTTATGCCCAGTTTTGCTCATCAGAGTCTAGGGTTTGTTGGCTGGCCACGTTATTCTGGGGATTCTGCCCAGTTTCAAGTCATTCCAAAAACAGGGACAATGGTAGCAAATGGCATTACCGTTGTAATTTATCAACCTGGAAGCAAAGGACAATGAAACTAAAACATAACATCATAACAAACTACAGTACCATTGCATAACTTCCCTTGGGTGCCAGTGTTCTTCCTCCACACCAGTGAACTTCAGCAAGGACTCAAAACCGCTCACTTGTTGACTATTAGTTGATGATCACAGTATGGAGATTAAAACTGAGTGACTTTTGGTCACCAGTAAAAACCACAGCTGTTTAAAATGAATAAATACAGGGCTTCCCGCGTGGCCCAGTGGTTACAACGTCTGACGCTGGCCACGGAGACCGGGGTTCAGTTCCCCGTCTCTGGCCGGGAGTGCCACCGGGGGCGGCGATTGGCTGTCCGCCCCAGGGAGGGGGGAGGGAAGCCGACATGAGATTCGCTGCGCATAAGAGTGGCCCTACAGTATACCGGCTGACGGTTGATACTTGGGCGAGTGCCGTCTCGGAAGAGGCATCAGGTCGCATGTCGCTACCGGTTGCAGAACTACGACAGCGAACTCACATTACTACGGGGGAGATTGACCTAAATAGCAGGTCTAATTAGCTACCAAATTGGGAGAAAATGGGATAAAGATCAGAAACAAACATTTTTTTTATTTTATTTTAAAATTAATAAATGCATGTCAATGGAATATGGGTGAGACTGTTGCAACACTGTGCAGTAATATGGCATTTATATGGCTCTCCCAATCCAGAACATTGTCGGGCTAACTAAGTGATCTCATTATTGATGCCAATCCTATGCGGAAGCCATGATAGGCAGCACTGCGTATCTGCAGAGTACAAACTCCAGCAGGCACTGAAAGGGCGGTGGCGCTGTCCCTTTCCTGACCTCAATGTGTAAAAGTTCTGCAAGCAGCAGCAACTGTAGCTCATTGAACACCGGAGGACTACTGAGTGGTGGGCCTGGCTTACAAAAACATATTTTAAGTGCATTGCAGCCTCCCAGGTGGTGTAGCCGTAGAACGTCTGATGCTGCCCACTGCGACCGGGGTTCGATTCCACCGGGTTGTGCCAGTTTCAGCTCTAGGCGGGAGTGCCACTAGGGGGCGGCAATTGGCTGGGGGGAGGGAAGCCAATATGAGCTCGCAGCTTATAGGAGTGGTTCTGTGTGCATACCAGGTGACAGCTTGGTGGGTTCCGGCTCGGAGGAGGCAGTTCTCCACCGCATGTCACTGCCGGTTTCAGGACTATGGCCACAAGCTCTCAATATGAGGGAGGGGATATTTGACATGAAAAAGAGGGTATAACTGGCTACTAAATTGGGAGAAAAATGGGGGAAAAAATCAGAAAGAAAGAATAGAAAAAAAAAAAAAGAAGTATGTTAGGTGGAACCATAACGATGAGCTTGGCACACGTGTCCACCGTTGTCCCCTGCGGTCCAGCCACGGTCCAGCCACGGTCCAGTTCTGGCCGTCCTTGCTCCTGTGCGGCAACCGGACTCTGGGCACCAGAGCTCATAGGCACACTGGCCGCTCACAAGTCGTCCCCTCTTCGAGCCTCGCTCGGGGGAAAGCGAGGTCCCCCTCCTACCCGGAATGTGTTACTACGGCCCACTGGAGGTTCCGCTCGCTCCAGAACCAAGCGGGTCACCGTGGAACAGCCCAACAAGGCCTCGGGGGAACCCGGGCCACAAATGCTGAGCCTCTGAGGAGCCGGGGAGCTATATCTGAGGGAGCCCAGTAATCTGTTGGATCAGGGAACTTTCCCAAGGAGATGAGAAGCAGATGTGTCTCTCTGCACAGCTGGACCCCCCCCCCCCCTCCGCCCCTCTGCCCCCAGGCCCCAGGGGGCACATGAGACAAACATGAGCACCATGGGAAGGGAGGCTGTCCCCAGGCACTGGTCATGTGACGGGGGGGACCTTTGCCGTGGGAGGGCTAGCACTAGGTGGCTGTGAGCGCCATGGAGCCTAGCCAAGAAGCTTCTACTTTCTCATGGAAAAACCAAAACAAGGCTGTTATCCTAAATGTCATGTCTCGCAGATTCCCACTTAAGATGAATAAACGCTGGCCGCTCCTAGGTGGACCCGGGTCTCCGGGATGCGCCCACGGTTTATTATTCCTTCCCCCCAGTGTTGATCTCGCGTCTGACCCTGAAGGGTGAGGACGCAGGGAGATCAGAGGAGCAGTAGCAGGAGTGCCGCTGAGCTCTCCTCGAAACCCCCCTCCCACCCCGGCTGGCCCTCCACAGGGGCTGGATCACATGGCACTCCCCCCCGAGCCCGAAAACCACACAGCCCCTTCCCTGCACCTGCAGCTCGACCCCCGGCCTCCTGGCCAAGCCCGACCAGCCCATTGGCTCCAGTCCAGCCACCGCTGTGACTCGGCCCTGACGTTCCGTGCCGACCCCTGGCTGTCGGCATGAACAGATTTATTTCACCAGAGGAGACACCGTCTCCGCATCGGTCACGGAGAGCTCGACGACGGTTTGTAAACAGAGCTGGAAGGAGAACTCTCCGAGGAGCAGATGCACTGCGATGAAAAAATGAAAAAAGCCCCACAGAGGGATAGAGATGTCAAGAGGAGTTCAGGCACGCAGAAACCAAGTTTCGGGCTGGCTGCTCTGTGTTCACACTGCGGTACACGTCATTCCAGGGCGTCTGAATCCAAACTTTCCCTCGCGAAAGAAAACAAAACCAAAATGACATGCAATTGCTTTTAGGCTATTTTTGTGCCATTTCTTTATGCCTGTATACTAAGCGGAAGAAAAGCAGGAAGGCACCACTCTTTCCTCGGTGGTATATGTGGTACTGTCCGACTGGGACGCAAGTTGCCAACTGCAGTCGGGAGTCGGGAGTGGCGCTAGGGGGCGGTAACTGGCTGTCCGCCCCATGGGGAGGGGGGAGGGTGAGCCGGCATGAGCGAAGGGTGCCTCTAGAAAGTAGGGGGGCAAGTTCCGTCTCGAAGGCGGATCATTGCACATACACATACACTACAAAATAGCCATTACACACTGGTGAGATCAATTCAAAACACTATCGTAAAAACATGTTACTGCAATGAATAATGGCACTTATGGTTTTCCCCCAGAACAACCTCTTTACATGATGAACACAATATAAAGACACAACACATGTACAAATTTGCTACATTTTTAATTCCTCAATGTACTGTAGTAAAATAAACTGAGATTGAGTGAAAAGGTAAATGTACTGTAAAAATCTGCAACTGATACATAAAGAACTTTTATAGAATACTGTAAAATAATTTCCATGTATTTACCAATATAAACCAACAAAGAAAAAAACTGTTTCATGTATTTACATATGAAGAAAAAAACCTGTTTGAAAGAAATCAAATTTATTCTGCCTCAGCAGCCTGACCCAGACCAGAGATTCTCCTCAACATCACAGGCAATATTAGCCCTAGCCAGGCAGCAGGGGAGAAAAACCCTTGCATGCCTTATTGACCCCTGGCAAGCCTCAACTGTAATATTTAAACAAGCCTACAAAAGTAGGCCATCATATAGCCCTGTATATACTGCTGTAATACATAACTGTTCTCAAATACTTGATACAATATGAAAAACCATACTTGCACCATCCTCTTCCTCTACCTTCAGGTCTTTGTAGATCCATTGTTCCAAAACAAGTGAACAAAACAACATGGCCCTTTTATCCATCTATCCATCCTGAGGTTCTGATTGGTGTGTGAACAATTTTGACTATTAATGTTTCCTCCGAGGGAATTGTGTGTTAATTGGGTTCAAGTTGTGATCACTTGAGTTAATTATATTGAATGCCAGTGCTTTCTAAATGAGCACATGGTGCAGCCAGTGATATATAAAGGGATTTGTGTGTAGAGTTTTTCACAAAAAGTTAAACAAATCTGAATCATGTGTGAAAACAGGGGAATAGTGTTTATAGTTTTGGGAAATGGGTCTGTCTTTTGGTAGATGGCGTCATGGTTTGGGATGTTTAGTTAATAGGCCCAGTTATAGTGTGTAAGCGATCGAGAAAAACTGTAATATAATTTTTATTTTATTTTAATTATGTAGCTCTCTCTCCATATCTCGCTGTATAATATATACTTTGTTATTTATTTGTTGGGTGTTTGCAAGTCATGGCAGAAAGTGTCATTAATGTTCAACAATGCTAATAAAAACAGTTAATTGTCTAATATCCATGGTGACAATCCTATTTCACTGTACAGCAAGATGAGCAGATAAAAAACCAATGATCATCTTACACAATCATTTCGAAACGATCCCAATGAAGTCATTGAGAAACGGCCAGTGCGTCACGTACTCCTCGTACAATAGGCTCATTGTGCTGTGTCAGGACAGACCGTGATGGAGAGCCGGGCTGGATGGAGAGGGGCTTAGGCAGACCAGCATCGTTAAGCCTGAAACAGCACAGACACCCGCACACACCGGGCGTGACCTTTCACTCAGGCCATCGAAGCTTCCTGCTGAGAGAATGAGGTCTGAATATGTCCGCCATTTAGCAAAACGTGCACATTTTCATGCACGCCATGGTACAAAGGGGTGGGGTGGGGGGGATGAGAAACCGAGAACGAACGAGCGGATGAAGTGAAATTCACAGACGTCACATGGACTCGCCCAAATAATGGAGCAATCCCCCACCGAAGCGCTCCGTTTGGCCTGCGTTCAGCAGCCCCCGAGTCCTCCCTGCTTACACCCTTCCTCTGTCGGGATGAGGGGGGGGGGGCCTCTCCATCGTTGTGCAGCTGTCCCGAAGGGAGAGAATCCCGAGTCAGGGTTCACCGTTATTGAGGAACCTCATCTGAGCCCGGCTGCGTGTTAATAAGTAAATGTTTACGCTGAAGTGCTCTCTGTTGACATTGGGCTGAATGGCTTAGATTAAGGGGATGTTGGTGTTGTTTTGATGGTCTCCTTCTTAGATGTCCCTGCAGCGCTCGCTCGCTCGCTTGCACAGATGCGGGGCTCAAGCCACAGCTACTGATAGGCTCACCAGAGAGGGAAGCGCTCACAGGCTTTTCGTACGTTTAACCGGCTCGCCTCAAATGGCACGATAAGATGAGACCATAAAAGAGATCCGGCTGATAGTTCACAATGTACACTTAATCAAAAGGCACGCACGGGAAGATGCTGTCAACGTTGCCCGTGTACCAGACCAGACTAGACAGCATCGTACGACGAGCCCGCATGGGCAACTGGTGATGATATGTGCTGTACTTTAACGTGACACATCAGAGAGGTATTTGAACTCTGTCTCCTTCTGACAAGTAAAAAAAATAAAAAATAAATGAAGACTTCAAGAAGGGTGATGTTGTAAGAACATTACATTAGTACAGTAATACTCCTAAATATTTGCAGAAATGTATTAGTCATGTAATTTCATTACTGTCTATTGTAACAATTATTTTGCACTCCTTGTTTGTACAAATCATAAAAACAGTCGAAAGAACAGATCTAACAGAATAGCAAACTATGATATGTACTGTGTATATATTGTAATAAATTAGATGTGCACTGGTAGATTCTTCTGGTCCAATATCCATATCTAATATTTGACATCACATCAGCCAGTTTTTGTTAAGATATTTTCATTTCTGGATGTTTGTTTCTTATGCTGGACAATTTCACATTCCTAGATCGCTGTACCTCATGTTCTTCCAAATAACATAGTAAAAGAGCAACATTCATAACAAAAACAATATACATTACATAGGCATTCCATTTAGAATACATTTATCAGTAAAAAAGCGTTTGAGCTGATTCCAGCACAAGGATTTTCAATGTTTCAAACATACTGAAATGTGACTAAAAAAGCCTCCAGAGTATTTGAGCAGCTAAACTCTTGCCAGTGTAAAACTGTCTTTTGCAATTCTAGTCAAACGTCTGTACTTTTGAGCTTAATGTGGAATTGGGGACATGTCTGATCTCCAAATATGGGACAAATGGATGTGTATATAGAGTGCCCCTTTCAAGTCTACACCCAAAAATGTCACTTTTTGTTGCCTTACAGCGTGAAATTAAAACATGTTAAATCAAATATTTTCCACCTTTACGCACACATTTAATACTTGGTAGAAGCACCCTTTGCTTGAATTACAGCCATGCGTCTGTTTGGATATGTCTCTACCGGCTTTACACACCTAGATTGGGCAGCATTTGCCCATTCTCCCTTACAGAACTGTTCAAGCTCAGTTAGATTGTGTGGGGACCGTCGATGGACTGCGCTCTTCAAGTCATTCCACAGGTTTTCAATGTGATTTTGGTCAGGGTTCTGACTAGGCCACTCAAGGACATTCAGCTTTTAGTTTTTTAGCCACTCCACTGTTGCTTTAGCTATGTGCTTTGGGTCATTGTCATGCTGACAGGTGAATCTCCTTCCCAATTTTATCTTTCTTGCAGAGGGCAGCAGGTTTTTCTCAAGTATTTTTCTGTATTTTGCTCCATCCATTTCCCCTTCTATCCTGACAAGTGCTCCAGTCCCTGCTGACAAAAACACCCCATAACAGAATGCTGCCACCACCATGCTTTACAGTAGGGATGGTGTTCTTTGGGTGATGTGCTGTATTAGGTTTCACCAAACATAATGTTTTGCATTTAGGCCTCAAATGTCTATCTTGGTTTCATCTGACCACAACACTTTTTGTTACATGGCTTCAGAATCTTTAGAGGTTTTTTTGCAAACCTCAAATGGGACTGAATGGGGACTTTTTGAGTAGTGGTTTCCTTCTTGCCACCCTACCACACAGACCAGAACTGTTGAGAGCTTTCTATATTGTTGACACATGAACACATTGACCACTCTTTTGTCCTGTAGCTCCTTCATAGCTGCCATTGGCCTCTTGGTAGCCTCTCTGATCAGTCCCTTCTTGCTCGCTCACCCAGCTTGGACGGACAGCCTTATCTAGGCAAGGTTCTGGTGGCGCCACGCACCTTCCACTTCTTAATTATGTAGGGGTGCAGACTTTAAAGGGGCGCTGTATATTAACACATATATTATTATTTTTAAATACAATAAAATAAAATAAAATAATACTGCAACAAGAAATGCTGTTGACAGATTTTAAATCATGGCTGTATTTTAACCCTTTACTGGGCCAATCCAACAACTGAGGTATGTATCGGTGCAGCCTAATAATTGCTAAATTATTAGGTGTGACATGCAGGAAAATGTGCTGCTCAGTCTAATAACTGACCTCCTGTGACAGCAGGGCATGATAAACCTTGCTGCTGGTACATGGAAAAACTGTGTTATCATCCCGTTGCTGTGTATCTCCCCCTTAACAAGCACACTCCCACAGGGGTGAGACATGAGCGAGTTTCCACGCATGAGCGACGACCCATCATCCCACTCCCTCTGTCCGTGAACATCTCGAGAACTTTGAGAAAAAACCCCAAGCAGCTCATCCGTCTTCCACTCCCTTCCATAGGAAAAAAAAGGATTGCTCAAATGGCTTATTTTTCTTCTCGAAAATCTAAACAGTGGAACGGCGTTCCGTATGTATAACGCACATGACACAAGACACATCGTAATACGTTCTGGGTTCTCCCTTTTCAACCGGCTCTGGACTCCCCTGCAGTGTCCACATGAATCATGGAGCCCTTGCTCATCGCTATCAATTATTTCCAGAACTTTCTTCCGCGCAATGACGTGAAACCCCTTTTGACCTCCGCGTTAAACTACCGAGGGCTCGACCTGCACATGGCGTGAGCCTTGTTTTCGGTTACCGCTCGCAATAATCGTAAATACATCAGCGGCGTATTGTGCAAAAGCCGGCCCCCGGTGACAACACGGCTAATCGACATAATGTTCGAGCCGGACAGGATCTGAACGAGTCAGGGGTGCCAGAAAGATGCGAGATAAATCCTGCTGGCAGAAGAGAGGGAACACGGGCGACACAAATTGCACGTTTCCTCCAAGCCTTTGGGCCCATAACTCAAGTCCTGAAATTAAGAAGCTTACGTCAAACAGGCGTAGCATTCTGGAATTGACGTTTGCAGGGATTTCCACACCAGCGTTCTCCCGCTCAGCACCGCTGATTGGAAAGGGGTCTTTAGCGCGGGCAACAGCTGGAGCGTTTCAGGGCCAGGCGGTTTTCTCCCAGGAATGTATTAATGGGGTCGTAATCGCCTCTGTGGATGGAGCACGAAGGGGGCTTCCTCGGAGCCAGCCCCTCTCCCTCCCTCCCTCCCTCCCCTGCAAGGCCGCACTGAGAGCCTGAAGGAGAGGCCAAAGCGAAGCGCTGGGGCTATCGGCCGATAAGTCAGGCTACTGCACTAACCTTCATCCGCTGCTGATGGTGCGCTCTCTGTACTGGGGGGGTCTTCTCGGCCCGAGCGGGAGAGAGAGAGAGAGGAGAGGAGAACTGTCAGTACAGCGAGGTCATGGCCAACGCTGACACCGAAAAAAACATTTTACAGTTTAAGAATTTAGCAGACGCTCTTATCCAGAGCGACTTACAAGATGCGCATTAATACACGGTATGATCAATCATTGTTTGTGCAAGAGATCGGTGCAGCAATACAGTAATAGACATCATTGTTGGCAGCTGCATAGCATACCTGTACCACAGGGAGAGAAAAGGTTAGTAGATTTTTTTGTTATATTTTTAAAAGTTTTAAACATGGACACATATTACGAAATGCAGTATTAAACATGTAAGCAGTGGTGATGACAATTAGTTAAATGTACAGAGTCAGTGGTAGTGGACACTAGCACCTGCACAGGGAAGATGGGGCACAAAAAAAAGAGAGAGGGATAGAGAGACGACATGTTGGTGCTGCTGTAAGCTCCCGGGGACAATGGAGAAGAACAGAAAGAAGGTGTTTCGCACAGCGCAGCAGAATATACGATACGGTAAAATAAGATACACTTTACTAATCCCCAGAGGGGAAACTGGATCGTCACCAAACACACAGAACATGACAACAGGCAGGACCATAACAAGAACAGCCACACAACACAAGGCAGTAAACCTGGGATTAACCTGTCAGTAAAAGAGCTATAACAATATCACCATCACCATCATCAACAAACTCCATCAACATCAACATCAACGATGAATATGAATTAACGGCTTGACTGGAGCTACTGCAGAGGGACAAGGTGTGAAGTGCACGTGATCACCTTGGTAACCTATAATATAATACAGTATATGCCATTTAGCAGACGCTTTTATACAACGCGACATTTTTCAGTATATGTGGCCCCAATGGGAATCTACCCCACAACCGTTGTCAGCACCATGTTCTACCTACTGAGTCACACAGGACAATCAGCGCTATTGCTGAACCGCCATGGAGCAAGCCCATACCAACCCTACGCTCCAGTGAAGTTATTATTGTGTTTCGGCGTCGGCAGCAACGGTTTCACACAGACGTCTCGTCACAGCGTTGCATTTTTGCCGCTCTTGTGGAAGATGGAAGAATGATCTCTGATCTGGTTTCAGTCCGGGTCATTTACACAGCGAGAAAAGAGTTTCTAATCCGGCCTTTCCATGCAGGCTTCAAAAGATGTTGGCACTTGCCACGCCTGAAGACTTTGTTTCTTTTCATCAATATAGCGTTGAAAGATATTTGGCCTAGACTTAATACGCTTTAACCTCTGGACATAATCTCGGTGTGTTGTGATGCATCAAGCGATTTTCTGAAAGAAGGGTGCGACGTAAAAAGGTGCTGAACATAACAAACGATGACTTAGACACATACGTCAAGAGAGAAGGTGTTGCCGTACCCTGCTCTTTCACACATACCATACATAGTGCATCACCCCATCCTGACAGCAATAAGTGCATTAACAAATGAGAAAAGATAAGAGCAGAAGACATTTTTACTCGCAGTTGAGTGTGAGTAAAAAGAAGCAATTACATAGCTAAAGGTTTAAAAAGACAATGAAAGGGGCATCAGATAGCGTAGCGGCCTAACGGCCTAATGGTCCTTTATGAGTGTGAGCTGCCTATCACGGTCGCGGTTTGAAAGAGGACTGTGCCAGACGGGCCCTGGTGGGGAGCCCTGATCGGGGGGGAAGGGGGACAGTGAGCCGGCAGGCATGTAAGGGAGTCTCCAGAACGTGGGTGGGCGAATTCCGTCTCAAAGAAAGCAGAGTTCGCTGCCCTCTGAGAATTAGCTTGTCTCGTAGAGGCGGGCGGCAAGTTTGTGTGGGGAGGACAAATCGAAATAAATAGAGGGTATAAGTTGGGAGAAAACCTGGAAAAAAATCTGAAAGAAAATAAAAAAATGGAAAAAGATAGCCTAACTCCTAGGCCTAACATTTTTTTGTTAGCCCTAATCGTAAATTATTGCTGTAATTCGTAATACCGAACATTCATTATAAAAATGTAAAACGAAACACAAGCACAGTCATGATTTATGGCTTTTTGGCTTGCAAACAATTCAGTTTCAATCACTCATAATGCACCAACCATTTATCTACAAATATAACACCAGCTTGCGTTTCTGGATAAGGAGCTAATGCACCAATGTGTTCTGTGGCCTTTTTCTATCAGTCTCAACAGCAGCAATTTCTTCTGTAGCTAAGCACTGCTTATTCGCTTCTGAATCCATTTTATTCGATAGCATTCACATTCCTACAGTATCACAGACTTTCATGAATTTTCAGCTGCTTATTAACACTCTTTTCTCTGGTGTATTTATTTCCTGCCATGCTGAACTAGTCATGGCCACCTGGAACTGAGCAATGTTGTCCCGTCAGTGAGCTAGCTAGCTAAGACCAGATCCCTGAGCTGGGACTCCCTCAGTTTCAATCACTTTTCTTTTCTTTCTTTTTTTAAATTAAAGTTTTTATTGAGAAAGCATAATTACATTTGACTTTTTGATATTCAACATTTGAAATGACAAGTACAACTGGCTTACAAAGTCATCTTACATATATATATATATACAGTACAGATTAATTTGTAAATTTTTTGCCATATACACACAAACTATATACAGTGGTAGGGAGATGAAAGATACACAGGTTGCTGGTTATATTAAAAATGTACAAAATAAAACAATCAGGTTCTATAGGAGTAAAGCCGGGAGGGAAGCCGATATGAGTTTGCTGCGTATAGGAGCGGCTCTGGAGTACCGGAGTTACGGTCGACGGCTTGGCGAGTGCCGTCTCAGAAGAGACGGTGCTTCGCCTTCATCACTGCCGGTCTCAGGGCTACGGCAGCGAACTCACAATACGAGGGGGATTGACATGAAAAAGAGAGGGTGTAATTGGCTACTAAATTGGGAGAAAACCTGGAAACAAATCTGAAAAAAATAAAAAATGGAAAAAGATAGCCTAACTCCTAGGCCTAACATTTTTTTGTTAGCCCTAATCGTAAATTATTGCTGTAATTCGTAATACCGAACATTCATTATAAAAATGTAAAACGAAACACAAGCACAGTCATGATTTATGGCTTTTTGCCTTGCAAACAATTCAGTTTCAATCACTCATAATGCACCAACCATTTATCTACAAATATAACACCAGCTTGCGTTTCTGGATAAGGAGCTAATGCACCAATGTGTTCTGTGGCCTTTTTCTATCAGTCTCAACAGCAGCAATTTCTTCTGTAGCTAAGCACTGCTTATTCGCTTCTGAATCCATTTTATTCGATAGCATTCACATTCCTACAGTATCACAGACTTTCATGAATTTTCAGCTGCTTATTAACACTCTTTTCTCTGGTGTATTTATTTCCTGCCATGCTGAACTAGTCATGGCCACCTGGAACTGAGCAATGTTGTCCCGTCAGTGAGCTAGCTAGCTAAGACCAGATCCCTGAGCTGGGACTCCCTCAGTTTCAATCACTTTTCTTTTCTTTCTTTTTTTTTAAATTAAAGTTTTTATTGAGAAAGCATAATTACATTTGACTTTTGATATTCAACATTTGAAATGACAAGTACAACTGGCTTACAAAGTCATCTTACATATATATATATATATACAGTACAGATTAATTCGTACATTTTTTGCCATATACACACAAACTATATACAGTGGTAGGGAGATGAAAGATACACAGGTTGCTGGTTATATTAAAAATGTACAAAATAAAACAATCAGGTTCTATAGGAGTAAAGCCGGGAGGGAAGCTGATATGAGTTTGCTGCGTATAGGAGCGGCTCTGGAGTACCGGAGTTATGGTCGACGGCTTGGCGAGTGCCGGCTCGGAGGAGGCGGTACTTCGCCTTCATCACTGCCGGTCTCAGGGCTACGGCAGCGAACTCACAATACGAGGGGGGGATTGACATGAAAAAGAGAGGGTGTAATTGGCTACTAAATTGGGAGAAAAACCTGAAACAAATTCTTTTAAAAAAATAATATATATATATATATATATATATATATCAAGGCCCCTTAACATTATGCTCCCGACAATAAAAGTACACTTAATTAAATGGGAGTAGTCCACTTCGCAATCAGCGACACCTTGATGACACTATTTTTAATGCAGCGGAGCTACCTCGTGAAATGTTGTCTGATTTTGCGAATACACGTATTTCTAATATAATTCACCCATTGTGTGTTAATTCCTTTGGCAAGGCGTGGTATAAGGGGGATAATGTACTGCGGACAGTTGTTGAAAATAACAGCACTTCAGTGTGTTCAGCCCACTGCGCCTCGCGGCAGGGCTCAAGACAAACTGTGACAGGAGAAATAAATGTTTTGCTAGCAACATCTGTCTAGTTTGACCAGATCTTTCACTATTATGCATAGACTGGAGTTAAATGAGGTCCACAGCCTCTCCCCCAGTAGTATTAGCAACTTTGATTTGGGCTGGGAAAAATACGCTGCAAAAGCCAAATATGTGTACAAACAAATATGTACATCTATATTCAATGTTATCTAATCAAGCTATTTGTAAAAGAGAATTGAATACCTCATCCTGTTTTGTTTGATAAGCATTGCCCCATCCTCCTCCATTTGATAGCCAGCTATGAAAAACGAACGCACACAAAATTGCGTATGCACCGTCTCCCCAAATCACTCGTCACCCCGATAACTTCTGAGATCTTGTGCTTGTGCAGTTTGCTCCCGATTTACTGCGGTGCTTTAAAATTAAACAAAGCAGGCGTGACGTGACGAACGCACGCGAGCAACAGCCAAAAATATTATCCGTCCTGCAATCTCAAAACGAAAAAAAACATTACAACTCTAAGCTGAAATGTCAAAAACAAAAAACATATGTTTCCATTTCAGAAAAACTGAACGCTGTTGACCAAGAACAGTGGTCAGGTGGGAGGGCTGTGAGCTAAAGCTGGTGAGGGCTGGTTCTTGCAGGGTCATAAAAGCACTGTTTCAACAGCACATACACACACACACACACACACACACACACACACACACACACACACACACACGCACACACACACACTCACACACACACCCGCACACACACACGCGTGCACACACACACAGACGTACACACACACACACACGCGTGCACACACACACACACTCGCGCACACACAGACACACACACACACACACACACACACACGCACACACACACACACACACACGCGCACACACACACACACACACACACACATGCACATGCATACGCACACACAGACACACGTGCACACACATGCGCACACACACACACATGCGCACACACACACATACACACACACATAACACACACACACACACACACACACATGCACACACACACACATGCGCACACACACACATACACACACACATGCACACACACACACACACACACATGCGCACACACACACATACATGCATCGAGGCTTTTCATAGACCTACAGTCTACAGAATATCCAGCACTGCACCCAGCCTGGACTTGAGTGTCTCTGCTTCTACTACCAGACCTGGTGAGCTGTTCCATGCATTGATAACAAACTGTAAACTTCCGGATATCAGTTCGGAATTGTGCCCTCTCGTTCTGCCAATTGAACTCAACCTGAAAAATCTTTGGTCTTTCACTTTGTTAATCCCTTTTAGGAATTGTAATACTTCAATCAAATCCCCCCTTTGTCTCCTTTTGCTAAACTTGAATAGATTAAGTTTCTTCATCATAACTTTTACCTTTCATACCAGGTACCAATTTAGTTGCCCTTCTTTGTACTTTTTCAAGAGCTTCTATATCTTTATTGTAGTCTACCAGGTTTGTTTAAGTTATCTTGGATTCCCTTAGTAGATCCAAACTGTTTGCTAAACCCCCAAGTTTTGTATCATATGAAAATGTTACCATTTTGCTACTAACCTCCATATCAAGATCATTTATGTAAATAAGGAAGAGCAGAGGTCCCAGCACCGATCCCTGTAGGACACCACTGTCCACAGCACCTAGGTCAGATACGGCCCCACCTACAATCACTCTTTGTATTCGCCCTTGCAGCCAATTATGAACCCACTCTGAAACAACTCCTGTCATTTCTACTGAATTCATTTTAACAATGAACCTCTCCTGTGGTACCTTGTCAAATGCACGCTTTTTGAAAGTTCAAATAATGACTGGTTCAAGTAAAATCACTTTGCAGCTTCCTCAAAGAAGTTCAGCAGGTTTGTTAGGCATGATCTCGCACAGAAAAAAAACATTTTGGCTATCCTTTAAGATACTATTATTTTACTTGATTTGTCGCTAATAATGCATTCCAGTATTTTACATGAGATGCAAGTTAGACTGACAGGCCTATCCTGGGTCAGTATGGCCCCCAGCTTATATATTGGAATTATGCTACCTTGCTTCCAGTCATCTGGTATTTCTCCAGATTTCATAAAAGGACTATTTAAGGATTGCATAAAACTATCTGTCAGTGGTTTATAAAAAATCTCCCCAAGTTCCTTAGGTATTCTAGGATATGCCATTAGGCATGCCTTATTTGTCTTAAGTTTTTGAAAAATTTCTAGCGCTTCTGCATTCCTTATCGTAATGTCCTCTAAAACATTCCGTACATTGGATTTACTTATGGGCATATTTATAACCTTTCCACTGGTAAAGCTCTCCACAAAGTAACTGTTTAGGGTATCAACAATATCCTTATTATCATGAAGCAAAGCTCCTGCCTTATTTTTAATGCACTTAAATGGACATACAACTCTTCCTTAACGTTCCTCTTTCTACTGCAATATTGAAAGAAGCACTTAAGATTCCTTTTTGCATCTTGAGCAATTTTCACTTCAAAGAGCCTTTTAGCTGCCCTTATTTATTTTTAGCCTTACCTGACATATAAAATGCCAGTTAATGAAATACTATATTTCTCAATGAATTAGATTTTTATATACTCTGTGCAGTCTCTTCTTTTGACTCAAAATCTTGCATAAAGATTTATTCCTCCACTTTGGAGTCTGCTTTTTCATATTATTTTTTCTTATTACAGATTGTAATGTTGCATGAGTGGCTAGCAAGCTAAATAACGGATGGCCTAAGCAACTATTCTAGCATTAACATTAGCTATCCAACATTATAAGGGCTATTATTGTTGTATAATGAGGTAACATTAATGGATTAACTAACTAGCTTTATCTGGCCTGCAACCTCTTTTGAAGCCTACCTCTACATGTTTCCTGGAGTTAGAGAAGGAATTCTTAAATGTAAAGATTTACACAAAGCTGGGCAGGTAGAACCAATGGTAGAATTACGCTACAACTCTTTGTGTCTCTAAAGAAGCAGGGCACATGTTCATCCTGCAGGTGCAGCTATTATTTTTTTTGTTGATGTTCATCCTGGTTTCCGTCCTCACTGGTAGATGCCTCCGTATTTTACAACCATCACTCTGTTCGAGTCTGAGTATAAAACTGGCCAATGGTTGGTTGCCTAAAATAAATAGAATATCTCAAAGTGTGAATTAATTTAATTTGCTACCGACTTGCTACAGCAACTATTGGGTTAAGTGGCGAGGCCAATGGGGTGGCTCCAGTTATTTTCTGAACTACCTGCAGATCTGGGATCGGCTTACCCCACTCAAATCTTTACCTTAGCCATTACAGTAACAATGCAAAACTGATTCTGGACCTGCAGCTAAGGGCAGAGAGCGCAAACTTACAGCTATGATGATACAGACCGTGGGAACACCAGCTGCTAATATGATATGGAAAAATAATCAAAGAGTGCATCATGGAGGGTGATGGAATGCATAATGGTCTAACGCATTAGAGGTCTAACCGTATTTTGGCTGGTCCGAATGCGGGCGTGTGCCCTGATGTCAGGTGACATTTGGCTGTTAGTCCCAGGGGGAGGGGGATCTGCTGGGGAAAAATTGGCTCGTTATCCGGAGGACGGGCGGCGGACTCGTGGGGGACGGTGAATTGGGATAAAAACACAGAAAAAAAAAAAAAGAAAAAAAAAGTGTGCATCATGGTTTTAAAAATGTAATGGATTCAGTTTAAGGAAAAGCAGTTGAGTAAAAAGTAGAATATTTTATTCAAAATATATTTGAGTAAAAGTACAATTATTGCCATCTAAAAATAATAAATAAGTGCAAATGCCAGAAAAAAACGACAGTAGTACAGTAACAAAAGTATGTGTAATCTGTTGACTTTACACGTCTGCCATTGACCCTGTGTTCATGCAGAAATAAAATACGATCACAGAATGTGGATCGAGTTCTGGCCTTAACACAAACTGAGATTTCTCCGCAAAGTCTCCAGTCAAAAGAAGAGAGAAACTGGCATGGCGCACATCCATCAAAGTCATATCGGTCGCTGTTGAGTGACCATTGTGATCATGTCCTCCCTAACCAACTAGTGTGTGTGTGTGTGTGTGTGTGTGTGTGGACACAGTCCAGTCCAACGCTCAACACCTGGTGCTAAAAAACACCGGCCCATCTTTACAGTCAGAGGTGCTTGGAGATGCAGAGATAAGATCGAGCTGGGAGATGAAAGGATGGATGTATGGGTTATGGCGACAGCACGGTCAAAACATGCAGCCCCTTCCATGAGGGATAATCCTTGCAGGGGAGCAAACGGGCCATTATGAGGCATTCAGCAGCGAGCCGACAGGATCTGAAAAGGGCTTTCCTTGGAGGCAGTCCCACATCCGCCACTTTGAAGGCAACAACAACAACAACTCGTCCACCCCCCCTGGGTCCCCCCCAAGTCTGCATCTACATTTACATTTACATTTGAGGCATTTAGCAGACGCTCTAATCCAGAGCGACTTACACAGTTTACATTTCTTTACATACAATCCATTTATACAGCTGGATATTTTACTGAAGCAATTCAGCTCACCTCACAGCTCACACCTTTAGCTCAAGGGTACAACTGCAGTGCCCCGCCTGGGAATTGAACCTGCAACTTCTGAGTTACAAGCCCAGCTCCCCTAACCATTACACTACACAGCCATCCGTGACCAGTCAATCTTCCCACAGCGTGCTTCAGGTCTGGGTTGCTTCTGTCGTGACTGCCTCCACTTCCACCGGACAGATAACCCAGTAGGTACTCCAGAGGGACAGGTTGCCTCTGGGCTGACTGTCCCTTCTGCGCTCCTCACCCATGGCCCAGCGATCTAATAGATTAGCGTTGACAAACGGCTTCTGGTAAGTGCGTCTGAAGTCACGTGAGAACTTCTCGGGGGGTTCTCTGATTGTCCTGGTGGGTTCCCTCCCGGGAAGGCCCTTATCGATGTGGGATAAACAGAGAGACAGCAGTGAGAAGGCACTGGAGGAAATGCCTCCTTAAGCAGAGGAGACTGGGGAGGGCTGTTTGTGTGCTCCCTCTGGGGAGAAGAGAGAGGGGACTAATTGCCTATTTTGTTGGCTATCAGTTAAAGAGCCCTGTGAATGTCACAGCACACACGGCCTGAGTTGTAAGTGCCCGTCGGAGGGTATGTCTGGAGAGCAGGGGGGTGGGGAAGGAACAGAGGTGGGGGTGTGGGGTTTGGGGCTAGGCAGTTAATACCAGCACACCACCGATGGGACAAGCTCTGAAACAGAGTGCACACACGGGAAGTGTGTACACACAGAATTGGGGGCCAATCCAGACAGGAAGGCCAGATCTGCAGATGTTCAACAGCTGGGAGATATCAAATACTCTAAACAAAGGCACAATGCACAGCACTGGGCCGAAGTCTTAGGCCACTCAGAAAAAATAAAATTAAAGACATTTATCTGAGCAGTAAGTGTTTATTTGGTCGTGGAAAAAAACACCCACTATATAATACTGAAGTAAACACAAGGAAATATTAATACAATGAAAAGTAACACAAATTTCTTGTGTTTTTAAAACAAGTCAGTGTTTTGTGTGGTCTCCCTTAGAATGCAAAACTGAAGCAATTCCCTTTGGGGAATTGACTGTCGTGTAATTTGTTTCAAATAGTCCTGTGGTGAATTCTGCCAAGGTTCTTGCAGGATTTGTCGTAACTCTTTCCCTTGTCCAAGTGATCCCGCACAGCTTCAGTTATGTTGAGATCGGGGCTCTGAGGTAGCCAATCTAATACTGCAAGTGTTCCATCTGCACACTTCCGCTCCAAGTAGGTCTTGTTTGCAGTGTGTTTGGAGTCATTATTGTGCTGAAAGATTTTCCAATCAGTTGTTTTCACGAATGTACAGCATGATCAATCAAGATCTGTTTATATTTCTCAGCATTCATAATTCCATCGATTCTGACCAGATCCCCTACACCGTTGGCTGAAATGCAACCCCAGACCAAGACAGAGCCACCACCACGCTTCACAGAAGGCTGCAGACAGGCATCAATGTCGCTCCATGCTTTATGGTCTTTCGCCAACTCTTCTTCTGACATACTGGTGCCTTTAAAGTCTGAGTCCACTACCAAGATATGTTTGTTTTCATCATTCATCAACAACTAACACAACATTTTTACTCAGGAGAACAATTCAACCTCTAACTACTTCACTAAGCTCTGCAGACAAAATTACAAACAGCTGCAAACACTTTTGCAAAGGAAGTGCCCTTTTTCAAGATTAAAGCACCTGCAGTAGCAACGAGAACACATAGAGGACCATATTAATTACGTCAATATCCGGTATTAATTGTTGCAAGACCAAAACAACTCACACTGTGTATTAGGAGAAATGTATTAAAACTCAAATGAAAAATAAGGTGTCACAACATTTTGAGGAAAAGAAAGTCAATGGAGTACAAAGTATTTGTAGATATTAAAATTTCATACCATCCTTTCTCAAACAAACATTTGGTTTTCATTTGTATCAGTGTTTTATGACATTCTTGAATAACAAACACCACGAGTAAATATTTTGTGCTAGTTTTCGACAAACAATGAAAAGAAACAGATCTTGGTATTGGAGTCACACTTTTGGACCCCAGTATGTGTCCATCCACTAAATATTGAACTGGGGGAGGGGCTGGGGCTTATTCCTAGATTTCTAAGAGCTTAATTTCTGGGACCAGGAGCCAAACCCAGCTCTCCCACCCAATGCTAACATTACCACATTGCATAGGCCTCCCAGAAAGCACTGGGATGGCACGATGAAGAAACACAGGGCTAAGTTACTTGGAATGTAGGAAAACATGGGAGGCATTGCTTTGGAACAGTGCTTGTTTAGTGTCTGTGAAATACATTGGGGACAGTTTAGTTGTAACTAAATTGCAACTAGTTGTAACATGCATACTCTTCATGTCAATAATTGGGTACACAGATCAAGTTTAGTAACTGTGTTTTACAGATGTACAGAGAATCATTTCAATTATGTGTATATGTTAACATAATAAAAACATTTATTTTATTTTATTTTATTTAATATGTGAGTAACTTTTTTTTTTACATTGAAATCATTTTTGTTGAGATGGAAAACTCCAAGCAATGTCACCCTGCTTGACAGGTGGCATGATCACTAGACTACATTTCCCATTATGCATTACCACCAGTACACATAATCATTTGTAAGATGTAAGAATTGGTATAGGTTATGGAACCAGAGTTAAAATACATTTAAGACATCCTAATATGATTATATGTGCTACAGTGATCCCATAATCAGAATGTGCTACTTGTAATACATACTTTTTACTGAGAAGAGCATATTGTACAATACCATATGCAATAGTCTACAGTATGTACTACATATGTGTACTTTGGTACTTGTAAATATATGTACTGTAAAATACTGTATATATGTATACTGTATATATGATACAAGCAACAAGCAATGAGAGAGAGAGAGAGAATAAAAAATAAGATCAAGTTTTCTGCTTTGATAAATCTTGTTCAAAATGTACTGTATAAAAAATATTGTAAAAAAAAATGTTCATTTTGAAATGAGATGTGAAATTCAAATGATACAGACAGATATATCAAGTGGGACCGAACCCAAAAAGAGAGAGAGAGAGAGAGAGAGAGAGGAGAGAGAGAGAGAGAGAGAGTGTGCTACAAATCTATGCCGATCCCGTTTCTCCAGTGTGTGCTCCAGTCATGTTCTCTTCAACGTACCAACGTATAAATAAAATGGCTCCATACCAGCGAAGCTCTTCAGGGAATGAAAAGGGGGAAAAAATCAATTAAGATGCAGAGGATATTCCCATGGCCAGTGTTCTGGAGGCTGTCACAGATGCAGACATTATGCAATTTGATTTCTCTTCAGGGTTCTTTTGGCTCCAGTATTGTTCTCATGACAACAACACGCCATCTGCATGAACACAGACAGGAGCCTGCAAACGCCGACACAGTCGGGCTCCTGAGGGGCCCTGATACAACACCACTGCTGGCTGCAACTACTGCCTCTTTGCACTAACCACACACCCTTCAGAACAGTTGACTAATGCGACGGTGTTGCATCTACAAAACCCCCGAGTGCTGTTCACAGGTACATTGTAAGCGGAGATCAGAGAACCGTTTTTCAACCGAGTGCCCTCGTGAGCACAATCTGCATGTATATCACATTTACATTTTAGGCATTTAGCAGACGCTCTTATCCAGAGCGACTTACAGTTTACATTTCTTTACATACAATCCATTTATACAGCTGGATATTTTACTGAAGCAATTCAGGTTAAGTGCCTTGCTCAGGGGTGCCCCACCTGGGAATTGAACCTGCAACCTCTGAGTTACAAGCCCAGCTCCCTAACCATTACACTACACCGCCAGCCCGTATTATAACATTACAAGTGGCGATCAGAGAACCGTTTTTTTCATCCGAGTGCCCTTCCCACCACAATCTGCATGTCAGTGTCGGGAGTGCATCGACGAAAATGTTCCACCACCATAGCCGTTCTGCAATCATAACAGTGCATCTTTGTTCTTCCCCGCAAGTGTGCCCCCATGGCAGGGAACAGGGCGCACAGCTGTGCCCATCTCACAGCACTCCTCCTCCTCCTTAATCGAGGATTTCATCAGAAAGGAGGTTGATTGCGTGATCCCAGTGTGTCCATAACATTCCCTCAAAGTTGCCATAATGCACCAATGATGTGGTCAGACACCCGCGTGCACATTCTGCGCCGAGCGCAGCTGTGGGTTTCTGGTGTTGCGCGCTCTGCTGTACTATGTCAGGCCCGTTTCATTCTCGCAAACTCGCAGGCCTCCAAACTGGTGATAGCAATGCACTTAGCGGAGATAAGCCTGGACAGGCTGGAGTAAACTGGGAGGAGCAGCAGTGGTTGTTTCCCCATTTCCCCTCCCTCCACTTTGTGTGATGACAAACGGGGGCATGATTGGGCAGGGGGCCATCACCCACTTCATTTGACCGTTACATTTTGAAGACGATTTAAAAAAAGACGATAACCCAAAAAAGCAGAGCTCCAAAGGCGAACTAGTTTGGAAGATAAATACAAATCGGAGATGACGCAGATTGTAAAATATAGCCGATTAGGCTACACATTATGACAATTAACTGATAATATTTTTGCCAGAGAAAGTCAGTCTTGCAAGCCTAATTTCTCCATACAATCTTTGGTGCTCTTTTAATTCCTGCATGTGAAACAAAGCACGCTGCCCGGAGACATGTCTAAATGATTTGCACCTCCTGTCATTAGGGTGGCCATTTCCAAAACCCCACAATGGCGGACGCTTCAGGCAGCGGATATTTAACATGTAAATCCGTGCTCTTTTGACCACTCTGGAAGTCTGTATGAAGTCTTCCGTTTGGACATTTTGCAGGGCTGGCTCCGAAAGCACCGAACACTCCCGATAGCACGTAAAAGAAGAATCGCGTGGCTTGCCGCTCGCGCCCACAGTGTACGTAAGAAGAACGTCATATTAAAGCGTGTTATTTGTTGACATTTATTAGACCAATGACACAGGCGATTCGTTATTTTACAAATACGTAGGCTACACCAATAAGAAGCACGTTCCAATCTTCAAACAGTGATTTAATGAAGAATTTAAAGTGTTTTTCTAGTCTAGACTTTTTAAAAGGAGGACAAATGGGCGTCTGTGCCGGACGGAGGACAGAGTGCTTCAAAACCGGGACTGTCGTGCCTAATGCCAGACGTGACCGACCACCCTACCTGTCGTGTCCTTGGACCTCGGAACACGGCGCTCAATCAGTCAGCGAGCTCTCTCATTGGCGCGTCTCACAACGGTCCGGCTGCTGTCAGAAACCCTGTACGCATGCTCAGCTGAAAGACTCGGAAATGCTCTATTTGTATTGGCCGCCAATCCAAGGGAACGTGCACGTCGAATACGAGCGCGCCGCCTGCGGCAAGATATTTCAGAACTGTTTCGCTGGCCCAGAACCACGACACGGTTGTAACAATATGTTCACAGATGATCATTTATACTTCTTACAAATAGAACCAAGTTGTTCAAACACAGCGAGGGCTGTTTCCAATTCAGCCGAGTGTTTGTTATCATAAGGTAGTAGAACGGATCGGGTTTTTTTTTTTAAGTTGTGGAAACACTACAACTGTTTAGGAGAGAGAAAAAGAATAACATCCAGACCCAAATGTGACATCATTTATTTTGGTAAAATAATAATAATTATAATACAGAAGGACATAATTTAAATGTATGCCGGTGAACACAGTCAGTGAAGAGAATAAACATTCGGCAAATCATATTATCACATATCTGAATGACAACGTAAATGTTAAAGTGTAAACTAAACTGTGAAATGACGTGTTGGCTGTGCTTCATGTCCCGTTGTTACGCAACTATATTGCAGCGATCATTTTCCCGCTCTGTTCCAGCAGCACGCGGATGATCTTGTCAGCAGCTGTGTGGGATTGTGTTTAAATGCGCTCCCGCTGGACGAGAAACATATTCCTCGATAATCGCCCTCTTGTTATCGGCAGGCAAGTAGAGTGACTGCTAACTGCGTGAGCCTGCGCTAAACGGCTCTGATCCTAATCCTAATGCGCAGGTCTCCACCCCGCAATACCTGGGGTGCCCCCTACCCCTACCCCTACCCCCTCCCACAGAGGTGAAGATGGACAAGCCCCCAAAACACAGTCAGTGGCCCCCAAATGGAGGGGTTCATTATGAACAGGGTCAGAATCAGGCAGGGAGAAGGTGGGGTTTTTCCTTTGATTTTTGGTGTGGGGGTGCACTTAATGATCCTGCTGAAGGAGAAAGCATCAGACCCCATCCCTGGGCAAGGTCGAACCGAACCCGTGTTCCTCATAAGCTCTGTAGTGCTTTTTTTTTTTTACTATGCAATCAAGGAAGGAAGAGTTCCAGGAGGGTTTCAGCCATGCGTACACACTGTGTGCGTTCTGCTCAGTCTCCAGTGTGCAGTGGAAACCGCCCTCTGTCTTTTCTCCAGGAGAGCGAGCGAGACAGGGAAGTGCACCATACATGGCCAGCTTTGGGGTAGATAAAAGACAGGGTAGGCAGGGGGAGATCCTGGGGTTCCAGTTTTAGGGGAGGGGCTTTGATGGGTCAGTGACAGCTGGAGACCCATCCCAGATCTGCGCTGGCCCAAAACACTGCTTCTGCCTCTCTGTTTGTTTTTCCGACGATTGACAAAGTTTGTTGGGGGGCCGGGGGGGCGCTGAAAGGGCTTTTTGTCAATGCAGGAAACGCGCAAAGTGTTGAAAAGCCGTCACATTGTGTAGGCTGGGACAGAACCCCTGTGCTTACAATACAGGCCTAATATTTAAGTTAAGAAGCGTGAAAACCCTTCTGCCTGTTTAGACTTAGACCAAAGGCCACAGGAGACGGGCGAGGTGAAAAGTGGACGCCCCTCGTTCCTGAACGTGGCACAGCACAGCCGCTCAGTTTCAAAAGAAATCGCTCACTTCTGTGGAAAGGAAAAAATCTTTGAATTCAAGTATGACTCGAAAACAACAGTTGAAGGAGTAGATTTTATTTATTTTTTGCTGTCCACAGGAATTTAACATTTACTCTGGCAGCCTACATCAAGAACGCACGCAAGAAATGAGTTACTGGAAAAGCACAGGGGAAAATTAGTGGAGCTGAAGTGAGATTTTACAAAAGGTAATTCAAACTGCAACCTGTTTCCCAGAGTGCCAGCTGTGGCCTGCTTCCTGACCAAAACAAGGTGGCATCAAAATGATTTATGTGCCTCGAAAAGGGAAAAGAATGTGCTCGTGGTCTCAGGTGCACTTTCGGTCATTACTTTGAGGTTTATTTTTATAGTTTAGGATGTTTTCTTTGCTGAATCGGGGGTCAGCAGGTGTGTATGGCCATCCTCCAGCAGATTACATAATTTTTGAGACAGAGCCCTATGATTGGTCAGGGGGAAAGCCTGTGACATCATTTGGAGACAGAGCCCTATGATTGGTCAGGGGGAAAGCCCATTACATCGTTTAGAGACAGAGCCCTATGATTGGTCAGAGGGAAGCCCATGACATGGTTTAGAGACAGAGCCCTATGATTGGTCAGAGGGGAAATCCCATTAAATCGTTTGGAGACAGAGCCCTATGATTGGTCGGGGAAAGCCGATGACATTGTTTAGAGACAGAGCCCTATGATTGGTCAGAGGGAAGCCTGTGAATGCCCACCAGCCACTGAGGCCTCTTGGGTCATGTGTTCAGGCCCTGCTGGCTGTTCCAGAGTCTCGGCTAAAAACCAAAGGTGACCTTTCTCTCTTAGGGCCCCTAGGCTCTGGAACAGCCTTCCTGCCATGGCTCGATCTGCTGAGTCAGCATATTCTTTTAAAGTGCCTCTCAAAACTCATTTTTATAGGATTGCTTCCATGGATGCTTAATTATTTTATTCTTACCTTTTACTGTGTTTTTATCTATTATTTTTATCATTCATTCATTCATTTTTTTAATTTAAATGTTTGTCCTCCTTTTCACAAATATTTTTTTATCCCTGTAAAGCAGTTTGTGTAGTAGATGCTTGAAAAGTGCTGTACAAATAAAGATCAATCGTACACTGATAAGCAAGAGAGCAGGAGAGGCTCCTGATCAAAATTGAGAATGTCCTTGTATCTGTGTAAAGTAGACTGATTAAGAGTGGATGGTGTAACAGACAGACCAGTTGTGTTTAAAAATTGTTTTAAGTTTGTCAGCTTAAAAAATATACAGCATATGGTGAGGTCCACACCTGGACTGATAATTAGTGAACTTGTAGCCAGAAGATTGCTGGTTCAAATCCCTCGTTCTGCAAACAAAGCATTGAAAAAATGACATAATTTTAATAGGCAGCACATTATCTAATGACGTTGAACTAGACAATTGAAGAAGGGTAAAATAAAAATATTCAGCCCTTGAAGGGTTTATGGTGTGGATGTTCCTGTGACCGAGGGAAGCGATGGGGCAGATGGGAGGAGGGAGGGGGGGCAAAGGGCTTTGAAGCTGTAAAGACAGGCAGGAGGGTGACAGAGGACCCGTGAAAAGGAAGACCAGCTCGCACCAGGACTTCCTGCAATGTGGAAAATAGCTCTTGAGGTGTCTGGGGCTGCCGATGGTTCAGAGGAGGGCCCTGAGGACAAGCGCCAGTACCCCCACCCAGGGCCCAGTCTTGATGTTCATGGGCCCTAGGCCCCGCCTCCGTTTTGGGCCCCTCCAACCCCCCCTCCAGCTTGGCATTCTGGGAGATGGAGTTCTTAGATTTAACATTAGATTGGACACATGTATATTTAATTTGTGTTGTTTCTTTTTTATGACTACTAATAATAATAATAATAATAAGGATCCTGTGTGATGAACATATATTTATTAGGCATGTAAGTGTAATATGAATTATGTTAAAAAAAAATATATAAAAAAATAATATCAATATTAATATTTTCCCCATAGTACAACGTTTGGGCCCTAGGCCCAGGCCTTGTCTGCGATCCTAAGCGCAGATCCGGCCCTGCCCCCACCCGGGGCTCGACCTCCCCCTCCACACACATTACGCAGCAGAGCACGAGGAGAACATGGGTGTGTTCTCAAAGCCGCAGGGCCCAGACTGATGTTCTTTCCCAACGCCCTGGGGGTCAAAAACAATACTGTAGCCATGATGAGATTTGTGTTTTGAGCATTTTATGAATAATGTTTCAAGAAAAGGTTGCTAGGATTGGACTCATATTAATAGCACTAACGTTCAGAGCACGATCACGAAGTCACGGAGGGATTGCATGAATTTCAATAGAAGTGCGGAGCTCACAAATCAGGCACAAAATTCAACAACATGGAGGAGCTGGAGGACAAGAGCTGTAGCTCCCACGGTGGACCCAGTGTCTTGACTTAAGCCCTTGGCTCCTTCAAGGAGCATAGGCCACTGATGAATGTCCTCCATCTCACTCGGTTGTGGGCAAGTTTTTCGAGGTCTCCCCAGTTGTGCCCACTCCCAGACATCTCTGTCTGGATATCTCTCCTCCAACTGTTCCTGGGGCGGCCTCTTCTTCTCTTCCCCTGTGGGTTCCAGTGTAGTATAGTGTGCCCTAATCTGCCCACACAGGAAAACGCCACCCCAGCAAGCACTGCTCAGATCCACGAAGACCGGCTCGCGTTGAACTGCCAACAGCGACTGTTAAACCAAAAAAACTTTATCTGCCATCGCAGTTTGGCCTCCATCCTATTACTCGTCCTTAAAATGTCCCATGTTGCATTGCGTTAATCTGCTGCGACATCTCGGCATTAGTGACATTAATGGCACAAGTCAGATCCTGTACGGTCCTGCCGGTCGCTCGGGGGAACTGCCGGCGAGAGTGTAGCAGTAACCAGACTGGGTCTTATTAAAAAACGCTTCTTGTTCGGGTGCCAGCACTGATGTTCGCGTTCAGTTTTTAGCCCTGGCGATCTGCGGATTATTACTGCGTATCTGAGTTCGCATCATGTTTCACTGCAAGTGGCCAGCGGGGAATACGGGCTGACGGCAGAACCATTAGACCTGGAGTTTGGCTAAGAGTGTAATTGCGATTTTACTCCCCGATTTTTATACTGTATATATAATACACTATGCTCGCCTGACGTCGACGATCGCTATCACGCGCGCCGAAGCCGGCCAATCCGATAACGCAATATTGTACAGCTAATAACTTGCAACAGGTTGGCAAATCATATGCAGTTCTACTTATCTGGCAGCTGCGTCTACGTCCTCCCCATTGGCCCATTTCGTTTCCCAATAGCGCACAGATCAGAGCCGTTTCGAGCCCTTAAGAGATAACGCGAGCATTAAAAAGGACCAGCGCTTTACGCAAGTTCCTGCCTTGCTTAGCTCCCACGGCCATTGTAAACAGTTTTGTTGCTAATTAAGATCCTACATTCACCGCAGAGATAGCGGCAGGTACTGTACGCCAGGGGAACTTTACGACAGGGCTGGGGAGGTTTTTATTGTAGCCTACAGTTGCATAACATCTCTAGGGTCACTGTCTGGCCAAACAGGCCAGGATGAACCCGTATAGGATTGTGCAGTTCAAGATGACAACGCGTGCAAAAAATGCTTTTGTTGTCAATTTTCTTCAGTGGTTTCAACGGTTCTGTCCTTTCACACATCAATGACTAGAGGCATACTTTACTTTTGACTCTTTCCCGAACCCAAGCGTTGCCATGCTGTATTCCAGTGACCCATCGCCGGTTCACGCCACAGACCTCATAATAGCAGGGTGCTAGTTTGTGCACCCTGGCACAAGTTTTCACAAATTACTCCGGAGCTCAATTCCCAGAAAAAATAAATTGGGGTAAATATGATAATCTCACTATAGGCTACTAATTCCTTTGCAAGCGCCCCCCACTCCTAAATTGAGCCCTTTCTTTAAAAAGCTCCCAGTGAGAAAGCGTACTTTTTAAAGCATTCTGGAAAGGCCCGCGCGCACCAAAAAGGAGGTGAACAAACATCTTGTTAAAAGGTCAACATTCCACCGGGACGGTGTTTGCCCGGCCGCCCGTCCGTGCTCCGTGACTTCTCAATCGGCACGCGGAGGAATGCCCCATAATGCCCTATAATGCCCCCGGTGCAGTGCAGGAGAAGCCTCTTAAAAAAACAAAACAAAAAAACACGGAACGGCTCTATCAGAGAATGTTATTACTTATAGGCTAAAGTTAATGACTCAGTAGCTACATTTAAGCTTTAATTTAATCTTTGGAGACAGAACCCAGAGGGGTCTCTTGTAGTATAATGGTTAGGGAACTGGGCTTATAACTCAAGAGGTTGCTGGTTCGATTCCCAGGTGGGGTACACTGCCGTTGTGCCCTTGAGCAAGGTACTTAACCTGAATTGCTTAAGTAAAATATCCAGCTGTATAAATGGATTGCATGTAAACTGTGTAAGTCGCTCTGGATAAGAACATCTGCTAAATGCCTAAAAAGTAAAATATCCAGCTGTATAAATGAATTGAACTGTGTAAGTCGCTCTGGATAAGAACATCTGCTAAAATGTAAATTATGTTTTTGGTTTTTGCCAACTTTTTTGTGTTATCCTCGGCAATTTGCGGTGTGCATTAATGTCATGTCATGTATCAAGGGTATGTGTGTCGCATTGTATATATCTATTTCTTTTTTTAAATCGTCAGATAAAACTACTACTACTACTAAGGAGGAAAAGAGTATCCAGACGAAGCATGCCTCTCCAGTGCCGCCTGGCCGATTCTGGATTTCAGCGCTGCGCTGTTGTCCGAAAGCACAACTGGGACTTTGTAGTAGTCATAATCAGAATGAATGTTATTGCTCAATACAGAGATCGGTTTTTTAGGGGTTTTTTTAAATACACGAAGGTCCAAGGGCATTTCCTCTCACGCGCGCCAGGGCCCAGAGGAGAGGAGAAGAATGTGAAATCTCACTTGTCTTTGTGCGGCGTGCTGTTCTCTCAAGTTCGGAGTAAAAATGCAGTTTGATGGCTCCGAATACGAGATTTAACATGTTGGAAAAACGTAAACTGCCAATAACATGTCCAATTCTGACAAAGAATTGTGTGCTCTGTCAAAACTTGACCACCAGAAAGATGTAATCGAAAGAACTGACAATTCCATTATGAAAGGACCGGGATGAAATTGCTACTCACACCCACACCCTTGAGAAAGCCGAGAACCAAAATGCTGGATGGCAGCCAGCATGAAATGAAGAGGATTTTAAAAAACGATTGTAAAAACCTGTGTACAGTCTGTGTAACGCTCAAAAGAATCAGTGTAAAAACGATCGCTCTCTGCACCATTTCAGAGTCAGGTTGTACATCCCTGCAAAACACCGCAAACACATTCTTCGTAGAATATTAGTTTAATGTGCTTAAAACGCCGGTGGAACGATACAATCTTGAAACAATCTTGAAAGGACAATTATGAAAAGCAAACTGATTGGCAGAGATGCTAATTCAGGGCAACTTAAATAGCTAGCTGTATTAACCCATTCAGACCTAAAATGCCTGCTAAAAACGCCTATTAAAACCTAAGCAATTATTCTACACAACCTCTTAAAACCTGAGGGTTTTCTGGAAAAGATTTCAAAAAAAAGCCGACACCAACGTGCACTTCATTTCCCCACGTCTATTTCAGCGAATCACAGCGCATTTCATTAATCGCAAAATCGATGCGACCTAAACGTCACTCCAGGTCTTAATGGGTTAATATATCTTTCCCTTTACATCTGAATAATTTAGTAAAGTAGCTCAGTTTGGAATGCAGCAGAGACCCACAAAGGATTTTTTATTTGCAACTTTTCTTCTATTCCCGAAACTGGAGATTTCAAATAACCAGTGAATGTAAAGCCATTTCTGTTTAGTTTTTTTCTAGAAAATAGCATGGCTAACAGTTCCGAGCAAGAACAGCAGCATTGCTCCCAAAGCTGTCTGATTGGTGCATATAAGATCCTAACATCTTCCCATTGGTCAATTAGGCTGCAGGTACTTGCCAGTGTGTTCAACGCTGAAAATACGTAATGTATCCGTTTAGAGAGAATAGCAGTAGTAATTATTAGATGCAAAGCAAAATAATTGAACAACTCTGAATCAGTTGGCTGCAAATATCAGTCTAGACTGTGAGCAGGCAGTTTCATCAAGAACAGTCGGTCGAAAAGGATACTATGGTCCTGCCCATCCTTTTTATACACGACCCTAAGTCTGATGGGATCATAATTGATCCATTAACTCAGGGACAACTATGTGGAAGCACCGGTTTGAATATACTTTGCTTCCCTCATTTACCCAAGTGTTTCCACCTTTTTGTCCACTACCTATATACTGTATATATATATATGAGAGAGGGAGCGACCGAGAGACAGAGAGAGAGAGATCTGGTACTTGTTAGGCTTGTTAAGTCACTTGTACTTGGAAACAGTGCTATATCATTCATAAATAGCTGCATGGGTTTAGGTGGCATAAATAAATAAATAATCATGGGAATCATCTAATATTACAAAAACGAAATTATTTATTTTAGCAGTTGGCTTCATCGTATGTTATTAAGAAGAGCCAAGTGTTATTATAGCTACAAAGCCATGATGCAAGATTTGTTGAAAACCACTTGTCACCGTAAACTGACTCGTGACTAAATGTTTTATAACATTAATAGACCATAATGTACCGCAGAAGACCACGTTATCTCATGGTCTGTCATAGTCTGTTATGGTCGCGGTTGCTCTCTCATACTGGCATGCCAACAGCTGACCTGTGTTGGCCTGCTTTTATGGGCTCTCTGGCCAGTTGTGGGCAGCAGGCCAGTATAGGCGAGCTAATGCAGTCATCATTGTGCTGCTGAATGTTCGGCTTTTGCAGGCCGGTGTCAGCTGGCCGTGGTTCATTGACAGTGAACATGCCCACATGTCGGCATGCCAGCGGCCGGCCGACACCAGACCTCTGTACGCCTCCCAGTTGTCAGCATGCCTCTCTTTAGCCATGCGTCCGCCCCAAAAGAAACTATAATATTGGAACTTATGGAAGAAGTTAAATGAAGTTATGTTTACATATGTGTTCGGTGGTCTTTTGTGTGAATGGATTTTGTGTCGCGTTGGCCAAGTTCATTTCCAATAGTATTAGTTTAAATGAAGACAACATGGGTGCTTTTGTGCCGTACAGTAACATGTGGGGTAATTGGTTAGACTCGATCTCCTCTAGGAAAAGGGCCTGATTGGGCACGTTTCCAACCACATAAGAGCTGTGCTTTATGCATCCTGTGGGCCTCCTTCGAGCCTGTTTCCAGCCTCCTTCGAGCCTCCTTCGAGCCTGTTTCAAGCCTCCTTCGAGCTTGTTTCGAGCCTCCTTCGAGCCTGTTTCGAGCCTCCTTCGAGCCTGTTTCAAGCCTCCTTCGAGCCTGTTTCGAGCCTCCTTCGAGCCTGTTTCGAGCCTCCTTCGAGCCTGTTTCGAGCCTCCTTTGAGCCTGTTTCGAGCCTCCTTTGAGCCTGTTTCGAGCCTCCTTCGAGCCTGTTTCAAGCCTCCTTGAGCCTGTTTCGAGCCTGTTTCGAGCCTCCTTCGAGCCTGTTTCGAGCCTCCTTCGAGCCCGATGGCCGTAGCAGCCTCCCAGATGGGAGCTGATCAGGGACCTGAGGCTTGCATAACCTCGCAGAAGGACAGATGAAGCTAACAACTCAGTGCTTGTTCAAAGTTCAATTCTTGCAAAAAGTTCAAAGTAGGGCAACTAAATTGGCACCTGGTGTGAAAGGTAAAAGTTATGAGGGTAGACTTAAGGCACTCAATCTATTCAAGCTTAGCAAATGGAGACTTGGGGGGGGGGGGGGATTTGATTAAGGTTTTTAAATTCCTAAAAGGGATGAACAAAGTAACAACCAAACTACGGTTAGCAGAACAAGAGGCCACAGGTGGCAGGTAGATGCAGTACTGGATACTCTTTACATTAGGACATGACGAGCCTTGATGGGCTGAACGGCCCGTTCTCATCATTATGTATTCTTAATAATGAAATCACACTACCACACTACACCAGACTACAATATATATGCCATTTAGCAGACGCTTTTATCAAAAGCGGCTTACAGTGGTGAATGCATACATTTCTCCAGCATATGTGGTCACAATGGGAATCGAACCCACAACCTAAGGGTTGTCAGCGTCATGCTCTACCTACTGAGCCACACAGAACCATTAATGTAATGGCAGCACGCAATTCAGTACTCAGTGGAGGTTGATTGGCTTACACACTTTTTTGGTATGTTTTACTTAAAATGTGCTTTAATAATGGCAGGAAAGGTTCGGGGGGCTGATGAGGTATTACAAACCTCTCCATGCAGGCCCTCAAGCCTAAATGGAGGGTCAAAAGCCAGACTGTTATTTCATGTTATTCTGAACGCAAGGGGCATTACCGCAATTAGGTGTTAACCATTACAGTACAGGAAATGGGGATTTTTTTTTTTTTACCTCAGAGATTACCCACTTAACTCTTGACAGAGAACACATCTCTATGCATTGAAATAAGCTAATCACAGACATAGGACCAAGTCCCTCTTATCCAAGTCACAAGTAAGTCTCAAGTCATTTGGTCCAAGCCTCAAGCAAGTCCCAAGTCATCAAAACAGTGACTCGAGTCCAAGTCACAATGACTCTTGTCCACGCCTCTGGCTAATCATACCAATTCAATGGCTAGATTTCAAAATAAATTACATTAAGGTAGCCCTTACTGTAAAAGTGCCAGTCCGTTCTAAATTTCTTTCCAACGAACTAACCTGCCGTACTCCCAACAGTTCACTGTCTGCAACATTTGAACGACTTCCAACTTCTGTACTCGGGGGGGTGGAAAAAAAGACACAAAATCTTCAGTTCATATGTTCAGGCTGCCAATGATTATGGATGCCTTATGTTTTTACACGGTCCATCTGCAGCAATTATGACATAATCTGTGAGGCAAATGTACCCAGCTTGATATTTCATAATATACCGTATAATAATATAGTGTTTCTGAAAACGGACGATTACAGTCCTGGGTCCATGCCACTCAGAGATATTAAAAAGAAAATGTTCCACATATTCAGATGTGAGCATTGTGGTTGCCCTTGAATGTCTATGGCGGGGTTCCTCAAAATCACGGTCCTCGTGGGCCTAGAACTGTTGTTTTTCCACCCTCCCTTTACCTGGGAGTCAGGTGTGAAGACACTCTGGCCAATCGATTGCATTAATAGTTCACTGCACTACCTGAGGGAAAGGAAAATGCGACTGATTTAGGATTCGTGGGCCAGATTTGAGGAACCCTGCTCTAAGAGTTACGGGAAGGAAATACGCAGGCAGTGTGGTATAATGGTTAGGGAACTGGGCTTGTAACGTTAAGGTTGCAGGTTCAATCCCCAGGTGGGGTACTGCTGTTGTACCCTTGAGCTAAAGGTACTTAACCTGAATTGCTTTAGTTAATATCCAGCTGTATAAATGGATTGTAAAGAAATGTAAAACTGTAAGTCACTCTGGATAAGAGCGTCTGCTAAATGCCTGTAATGTAATATAATGTAATGTAATACAAAATTGAACATATCAACAAAAAATACAAGCTTATCGCAAACATGTACTAGTCCTGAAAGTCGTCCACTTTTCCCACTGATGTTTCTCCATGGGCCTACCCCTTCCCGCCTTTCCTGTCCACTGGGGTCCTGCCCTCTGATACCGGAGACGTGGCCAGGAATGCCTCCCTGGTGTCGAGTGTAACACGGTGAACACTAGCCGAATTCACTCCGTCTGGGCCCTGTCACTCCTAACACCATAGCAACCCCACTGGAGATGAGGATTGGTGCTCCACCTCGGACCCAAAATACACATTTGGCTTTGTTGAGGTGCACGACTTCCTCGACCAAAGTGCCTTCCCCCGCACCGGGGGCGGCGCCCCGCGCCCCTAATGTCTCGCGCTCCGGCGGCACTTGAAGGCAGGCCATTGTGCCCGGCAGAGTGTTTGGAATTATTGAGAGGATAAGTGGACTTAAAACTAACTTGAGATCCCTAATCCCCGAGTCCTGCAGGCAAGGAGGGGGCATCGTTCCATCGCGTGGACCTGCAAGGGCTCATCCACAGAGTGATGCATTAGAGGCTGCTGCGCTAGATGTTTACATTCAGTTCTCAACCATATTCTTTTTTACATATATATATATATGTATAAACATTGGGTTGTCAGTTTTGCTAAAGCACTGTTTCTCAGTGTAATGGCAGTTTGTTTTGAATCGTGACCGTGACCAGTACTGACTATGGCTGGTAGGCCCAAGAGGATGGCACACAATCTAATGTAGTGTTGCCCCGGACACAGAGGCTGTCAGTCAACAGAAAGATCTGTCCCAGTCAGGGCCGTATCCAGGAGTTGAGAATTACCGAGGTTATGAGACCTAGCCCCCATAGGGCGGTTCGTCAAGAGAAACGCCACTAAGAAATATTTTATGTTATCAGTCTACCCTTGTAGCTAATTCACTACAAGATTAGTAAACTGTCATGATTCTATGAATGGCCACTGGAAATGTACACTAAAATGTAGCTAGCTTTGTGCCTATCACCACTGTCAATGTATGCTACGTTAGCTCATTTTAGCCTAAATTAGCCCATCACCACTGTAACGCCTGACTAAAAAGTGATTTGTGTAGCAGTCAGCTAGACAGGTACATTTGGCTAGCGACTACACACAACTACACACAAAGTAGATATCGATAGATGATCTGTGGAGATTAATAGCATTAATCTGGTTATAATACAAGCAGTCAACTTTTTTATAATGTGAGAGATCTCTACACCTACATCATGCTTCGCTTGGCTTCAGATCAGCAGTCTGAGTTACAACTCCCGCTGTGCAGCAAAGTCGTCCCAAGCGTCACTGCGTCATCTTTGCTGAGCAAAGATTTTGTAGTAACAACAAGATCTGCCTGCTTGGGATGGGTCCACTTCACCACCACACACACACACACAGAAGTAATGACGATGACGGTGATCAGGTGAGCAAGCAGTAATCTTGGCTTTGTACAACATATTTGCGATAGTATGTGAAGTCATTTAATGTACAGTAGTTCACCACTTTTATTCAGTATTACACTGAATCAGTATGTAAAAAAATACAACTCATGACCTCAAAGGTAGATACGGCCATGGTCCTAGTCTCATCGCATGAGAGCAAACTGTCTGGTCAATTTTGGTGCTTACAGTGTGCCTCTCTCACATGCACTCCTCGACCCAACGCTCTCACCACACACCTCGGAGAGGACGTGCGCCGGTCCACGCTCCCCCAAACTGACGCAGGACGTCGCAGTGACGGGACAGGCAAGGGCATGTGATTGGGCATTCCGAATTTAGAGGGAAAATGTTCAAATACGGGAGAAAATTTCGTTAACATTTAAAAATATATATAAAACACAGGGCCAAGCTTCTCCTCAAAGACACGTCTGACGTATGGTGGAAATGATGGAATTCATTATGGAAGAATGGCGTTGCATCCCTCCAGTAGAATTCCGGACTGGAGCTGTTCTGGACTGCTTGTGGTGGCCCAACGCCCTATTAAGGGACATTTCTTGTTCTTTACTTTGGCAGTTACCTGTATGTGTCATTGTGGAATTACAGATGTGATAGCACTCTCTCATTGACCAGAGGTTTATAAGCCAAAACACTTCACTGTATAGTCAGTAGGTACATGATAAAATCATTTTTTTTTCGTCACGATATAGGTTTGAATATTTGGCACTGGAGGATTAATACTTGAGCGTTAACAGCCTGAGTGTAGAATTATTCTGGTGCCCCCCTGTGGCCACATTGTGTATCACCCCTGTCAACCGAGAGCGCGGCATTTGCGCGATAACACACGGCGTGTGGTTTCCAGCACTACCGATTAACAAGCTGCGTTTTATTCAAAACCGCTTATCCGAAGAGAGAGTCGTGTAAATCCTCAACATTCATAATGTGAAACGTCGTGCCTTCATAAAAGTTGTGGATTTTTACAACGTCGACAACAAATAACACGAACGGGACTTCTAAAAATTAAATCAATTTTATCATTTGCAACAGCAATGCAATGCAAGCATCGGAGGCAAGGCAATAAGAGTTACTACCAAGCAAGCAAGCGGGGGAGCTGGGAGACATAAAAAACCTGCAGCGCAGTGATTCTAAACCTCCGGGGTCTTTTACAATCGCCGTTTCTTGGATTATTTGACTGTGTGATTCAGTGTAGGCACGAGGCTGGGGAGGAACACAGGCAGGAACACGCATAAATCATCCCAGTTTACTGGAAAGGGGAACGACCCTCGTGTCCAAGCGATGCGCCGCGCAGTAGTGTAACGCGAAGAATATGAACTCACTATTGTGTTTATTCACTGTGGTTACGGCTATCTGGCCAGACAATCGAAAGGCCAGTGACCCCAAAGTCCACCCCTATCCCCGCGGTCATTACCGCGTCAAACACTGAAAGGGGAAAGAGGTTTTTTAGTTTTTTTTTTTGTTTTTATACCAGGAATTGCAGTTCTTACTAGTTTTCTTGGATCTAACAACAGTTAAACAACAAACAAAAAAATTCTTCCAGCAACCAAATTTCCCAGTAGAATATACACAAAACCAGTGAAAATACGGGGCGTTTTGGGGACCAGGGGGGAAACAGCCAATCAGTTCACTGTTCAGGGAGGTTTGGACCTGGGTAGCCTATTGTTCTGGTGGTGGCCAGGCCATGTTTCAGCACAACCACTATGAAACATAAGATACCTGCTGTTGCAGTGCCAGTAATGTAAAAAAATTATGTGAGAATTCACATTTGCAATCACGTGTAGATCCCATATAATCATGTTTGAATGTAGTGTACAACGTGCCACCAAATCTCATGCTTTTAAATTGGCTTTCCTTTCTTTTCTTTTCTTTTCTTTCTGTTATAACAGCCCTTTCTAGGGATGGGTGTTGTAAATTAGCGTAAGCTACAATTAGCATAAGCTACAAACACTGGTAGACCTACAACACGTGATAATTGTGTATTGAATTTGTCAATGGGAATTTGTATCTGTTATAATATCTCATCTTCTTCAGCCGCTTATTCCTAGTCAGGGTCGTGGGGGCTGGAGCCTATCCCAGCATGCATAGGGGCGAGAGGCAGGAATAAACCCTGGACAGGTCGCCAATCCATCGCAGGGCACACACACCATTCACTCACACACTCATATCTACGGGCAATTTAGACTCTCTAATTAGCCTAACGTGCATGTCTTTGGACTGTGGGAGGAAACCAGAGTACCCGGAGGAAACCCACGCGGACACGGGGAGAACATGCAAACTCCGCACAGAAAGGCCCCCGGCCGGGATTCGAACCCCGGACCTTGTTGCTGTGTGGCGACAGTGCTATCTACTGCACCACCGTGCCGCCCTATTCAATTTGTCAATGGGAATTTGTATCTGTTATAATATAAATAAACGACAAATAAATGAAATAAATAAATAGGTATGGATACCATATTATTATTTCTGTGCTTCATTGACTGTCTTTACCATTATGCTGTTTTTACATAAACCTAATGAATGTTCACTTTGTAGTGAGGGAAGAAGGAAATCAATTGTTCAGGGGTACCCTCACATATTACTATGCTGGCCCCAACAAGAGGCACACATTCCTGGACAGCAATCAGAAGTGGGGCTGGCAGATAGCGTAGTGGTATAATGCGCCTGTATTTGGCTGGTCCTGTACGAGTGCAAGATTAAGGGACACGGTTCAAAACCCGTCTGTGCCAAATCGGCCCTGGCTGTTAAGCCCCGATCGGGAGGGGAGAGGGCGGTTGGCACAAACTCGCAGTGAAGCACATAAGGGTGTCTCCAGAAAGGGGGTCGGTGAGTTCCGTTTCAAAGGAGGCGAATCATCGCCAGCCTCGGAGAGTAGCTTGCCCTGTAGAGACGGGTGGGGAGTTAATGGGGGAGGGTTAATCAAAATAAATAGAGGGTATAATTGGCTTCCAAATTGGGGAGGAAAACAGGGGAAAATCAGAAACAAAAAAAAAATAGAAATGCTGATCAGATAACAATCAAACTGAAAAAGTATTTTTTTCCCTAAAAATCTGTAATCAGTAATATGGTTATAGCATATATTCAGCTCTTCCACAGGATCTCAGAACATTGCATATTTTACATACACCCCCCCAAAAAACCTACATTTAAATAAATAAATACATGTATATATGTATCTGTATTATGATGTATTGTATGAGTGAAATATATAAATCATAGTTATCGGAGACCTGTAGACTCATCTGCACTATGTGGCTACATGCAGAATAAAATATCTTCTTTTGAAGACATTGTACAAACTCACAGATTTCATTCATGCCAGTGTGCAATCAGCTAACGTATAACCAAATTAATGTTTTATAAATTGTACCTTTGCCACATTTTGAATAGTTATTTGGAGAAAATGCAATCATGTTCTAATATATGGCAATCTTCTAACTAGCAAAAAAAACCCTGTTATATAGTATGTCATACAAATTAAAGTCCTGTTTTTGGCACAAGACTAAAAACGGTGAACAATTGGCTTGCTTGGAATATTTAATATCATTGACATAACACCATCTCATAGTAGAGTGTTTTTCCAAAAATCACAATTGACAAATTGGTCAAGGGACTTGAGTGAGTTTTGGAAAAACACTCTTCACTGTGAGGTTTCACGAGTAAAACAAAATGTATTTTGCTTCATCACATTCTTAAAGGCACTTGAGGGCATGATACAGTGATACAACAAAAACTGTTACCTTGGTTTTTCTTTTCCACAGAGAGGGCAGTAAGATTAGTCCCACTGCAGAAATGACTATCCTCTTTCAGCACTAGGGTTTCGTTAGTGGGCATTCCGCCCCGAGCCAGGCTTGGTAAATGCTATATCTCGTAAGGAGACTTGGAAGGGTTACTAACTGATAAGGCCACACTAAACTAGTATGCTCTGTAAAAAAGTCCTACTTTGTTGATCTCGTAATAAATGTTGACAGGTAGATGTCTGAGAGACAGCCTGTTCAGGATGTCCTATTCACCCTACATATTCCATATAAAGCATTCCCTCCCTAAATGCAAGTTCTATCCTTCCCACCGCACAATACAGAACATCTCATCCCATTTGGCTTTCCAAGAAAGAGGACTATATTTCATGTATTCAAAATTAGCCTTTGGCTATAAACACGTAATGCAATGCATCTGATGCTTGTTCCTTAATATTTTAAGAATGCTTTTTGCCATGTCCCTGACAAATAAATAATAATTAAATATTGTTTTGGGAAAACATTTGTAACATTGGCCAATGTTCTACTCCTGCTTCCAGGACCCTTCTGGCTTGGACCCCTTGAAGCTTAGCTGGGAAGGCTTTGCGTAACAATTAAGATAAGATAAGATAAAACTTTATTTATATAGCACCCTTCCCAGCACGAGTGCACAGAGTGCTTCACAACAACGTCACAATAAAAATGTTAAATATCAAAATTAAAATGCATTAATACATTAATGTACATTAAAATACATTAATAACCCATTAAAAACATAAAACCTAAAACCTTATGTCAAATATCAAATTAAAATACATGCAAATCTCACAATAAAAGATACAAAAGTGCAACAAAACAGTACAGGACAAGCAACAGCCACAAGCAAAAACGGCAGTTAAGTCTCTCAATACCCAAACGCCTGCCTAAACAGGTGCGTTTTCAGCTGCCCCTTGAAACTGATCACTGAGGCCGAAGCTCTCAAGTCCGGGGGGAGTGTGTTCCAGAGCCTTGGAGCTACCGCCCCAAAAACCCGGTCACCCTTTGTTTTGAGCCAGGTCCGAGGCTCCACCAGGAGACCCTGGTCGGACGACCTCAGCGACCGGCTGGATGAGTAGGGCAGGATAAGGTTGCACAAGTAACTGGGGGCTTGACCGTGGAGGGCTTTGTATGCGAACTCTATTGAAGTCCATCTAGAAAACCACTCACAGAAAGCTGGTGTAATATGAACAGTCTAATACTGTCTAACGGTACATCAATGTTTTATGACTTTAAAATATGAAATATTTTCTGTTTATGGTCAGATCGTTCAGCTATAACCGAATGAAGACACCTCAAAACGTTTCCTAATTGTTGAGCAGACTTTCTTATGGGAAAACGGCATAAAAATGGCCCGTATGTTAATTTGATACTTCCCTGAAGTGCAATGAGAATAGTTTTTTTCTTTGAAAATTTTTTTTGCTTTTTCAAAATCTACATGGATGGTGACATTGCACACCCTGTGAAAACTAGTTAATTTAGAAGTTAATGTGAATGATTATGTAGGTTTTGTATACAGTGCAGTCAACTGCTTATGTACAGGACTGCTTGAATTTGTCTAATATACTGTACAATTATCCGTTGATGTTAGCTCTCATGGATGTGTTGAACTCACATTCACCCTTTATAGAAAGTGTTCATTTTGATTGCTTATGTTGCCGTTGGCGTTATAGACTATAAATTACCCACTGGCCACAACACAACATGGGGGGGACATATTTTCTCTATACAAATATGACCTTGACCTATGACATTCAAAAGAACTTGGGGGGGATTGGAGGAAGTTCCAACAGAAATCCAACGGAATAAGTTCCTTCAGAAAAGGTTCCAGAAATCAGTCAAAATAAATCCTGCTACAAAATCTGGATGCAACAAAATCTTCATTCATTCATTCATTATCTAACCCGCTTATTCCTGGTCAGGGTTACAGGTGGGGGCTGGAGCCTATCCCAGCATGCATTGGGGCGAGAGGCAGGAATACACCCTGGACAGGTCACCAATCCATCACAGGGCACATACACCATTCACTCACACACTCATACCTACGGGCAATTTAGACTCTCCGATTAGCCTAACGTGCATGTCTTTGGACTGTGGGAGGAAACCGGAGTACCTGGAGGAAACCCACGCAGACACGGGGATTCGAACCCGGGACCTTCTTGCTGTGCAGCGCCAGTGCTATCCACTGCACCGCCTGCAACAACTTCTTATCAGTGAAATGAGTGATATGCTTTTTTCATGTCTTCTTGTGTAAAAAGGAAAAACTGTTGTGTATCACTGTGCGTAGCAAATCAAACGAATACGGGGAGACAGACAAAACAGTTGTAAAAAAACCCCACCATCATCAAGAAAGACAGCTGGGTAAAAGGCACAATATCTGTACAACTTACAGCCCATTAAAAACATAGCCTTAACTACGGTTGCTAGATACATTTGTAGTAAAAAAAAATACGAACCTTTTCCTTCCCGGTGTTACAGGTACGGTATGCAGCTGCCAATAATTATGTTCATCACTGTATTACTGCACTGATCTCTTGTGCGAACAATGATCGTTCTTACCATGTATTAATGCACATCTCGATAAGAGTGTCTGCTAAATGCCTAAAATGTCAAATGTAAAAATGTGCCGATCAAGATAACGAGCAAGCTAGTCATTTGAACTCCACCTTTGTCACAACAAACTTGATCCTGATATCTGAACATTGGTGCCCACTTGTAGCGAACAAGCTGGCTAAAGGTTTAGCGTTGGCAGGTTAAACGATCCCAGGTTTTGGAAATCTATCACGCTGTGACCCAGCATTACACATTTTTAAAAAGGAGACAACATTTCATAAAAATCTAAAAGTTTATTTCTGAGGTACTTACTTGACAATGCCGCCAAGAAGGTTTACATGATCCAGCACAGCATTCTACACTGAATATAAAAGCAGGTCATTGCATTTTTTAAAACTAAATTACATGCTAAAAAAATACATTCCATAATACAAAAAGTATGCCCTTTTGACCTTTCATTAGCCCTTTATCAACATAAGTACATTTCAATAAGTGACAATTAGTCATAATAAGGTTTGCAAATGGCTGACAACACAAATTACAAAATATAATGCACTTTTGTTATCATTCAGCCATTTATCTTTCTCATATGAATTTCAGCAATGTCACAAAATCAATAAAAAATAAAAATAAAACATGATTCAAAAAAGCAGAACCATGAATTTGATCTGCAGATTTGCAGAACCCTGGAGCTTCTACTGCATCGAGTAGTTTCTGCAAGACAGCATCTCCCCGAAGCATTTCTGCACAACACTGAAACTCCCATAAACCGCTCAAGACTTATAACTGACGCCTACAGGTCTTTATTAGTACTGCAGGTAAATAGTTTTGAGGTAAAGAGTGAGCTCATGGCCCTCAATGGCAGTTAGCCTGGGAGTAATGACATCGGTTAACTTAGAATTAAAATGAATGAAATGAAATCCAAAACAAAGCAAACATTGGCAGCTGCAGCGAAGGAACAGGAGGTGATACAGGAGGAAGAAGATGATTTAGAAGTGGTCCTGGTCTAACTTATTTTACAGTAAAAGAAAAAATAAAGGAAAAGGAGGTGGTATGTTTGCCCCCTAAACCAAACGAGGAGACAGGATGAGACATTTTTCTCTTTCCGTGCAAGAGATGAGGAGCACGGGGGAGAAGATGCACTTCTCCCATTTCAGAATGCATGCTGGGCGGCCAAAATTACGTGTAAAAAGCGCAACAAATCACGTGACATCTGTTGACCAATTGCAGGCGACGGTGTATTGGGAGGCGGTGAACGAGGCTGTGCGAAAGTTTGACGAGTTCGCCTAGCCGGCCTGCAGACACAGCGGCAAACCCGCCATCTTGCCTCATGAGCCTCAAGGACTATTTGTTTTTGTTTTTCTCTGTATCCCACCATTTTCCAGGAGTTCGTCTCGACAGCCTTTTAAGGGGTCAGGGAATAATTTTCCAGTTTCCCCACATTGGCTCCAATGGTTCTCTGTTTTTTTATTCCCTCTGGAAAATGCCAATTGTGAAGCGCCTGTGTGACAACCTGTTTGTAAATGGCGCTATACAAAAATAAAGATTGATTGATTGATTGATTGATTGATTGCCTGTGCGGACACGCCAAATTAGATTTCGTGTTAAGCATACCGAGGCCTTGACGGCCAATACTTTGGTGTGGAGGGTGCAGAGGGTGGGCTTCACTTCTCCGTGGAGTAGGACCTCTTCATGGCCGGAGGGGGGGTCTTGCGGGTGCTGTACACAGGCTCTGTGTGAGGGGGGCTCAGGCAGCACCAGTCTGGGATGCGGCCCGTCTTGTTGTAGAAGTCCCGGGACACAGAGCGCCCGCCGAGGATGTCCTGCAGAGCCCCGAATATCGCACCTGCAGCCAGAGAGAGAGAGAGAGTACGACTCAGTGACACATAAACACAATGAGGTACACCACACAACCATCACACAACTATCACACCATCATCACACAACCATCACACCATCATCACACCATCATCACACAACCATCACACAACCATCACACAATCATCACACAATCATCACACAACCATCACACAACCATCACACCATCATCACACCATCATCACACAACCATCACACCATCATCACATCATCACACCATCATCACACAATCATCACACAACCATCATCACATCAACCATCACACAACCATCACACAACCATCACACCATCATCACACAACCATCACACACCATCATCACACAACCATCACACAACCATCACACAACCATCACACAACCATCACACAACCATCACACCATCATCACACAACCATCACACAACCATCACACCATCATCACAACCATCACACAACCATCACACAACCATCACACAACCATCACACCATCATCACACAACCATCACACAACCATCACACAACCATCACACCATCATCACACCATCATCACAATCATCACACAACCATCACACAACCATCACACCATCATCACACAACCATCACACCACCATCACACCATCATCACACAACCATCAACCACACACCATCACACAACCATCACACCATCATCACACCACCATCACACAACCATCACACAACCATCACACAACCATCACACCACCATCACACAACCATCACACCACCATCACACAACCATCACACAACCATCACACAATCATCACACAACCATCACACAACCATCATCACACCACCATCACACAACCATCACACAACCACAACCATCACACACAACCATCACACAACCATCACACACACCATCACACCATCATCACACAACCATCACACAACCATCACAACCATCACACCATCATCACACAACCATCACACAACATCACACAACCATCACACCATCATCACACAATCATCACACAATCATCACACAATCATCACACAACCATCACACAATCATCACACCATCAACCATCATCACATCATCACACAACTATCACACAATCATCACACAATCATCACACAATCATCACACAACCATCACACAACCATCACACAACCATCACACATCATCACACCATCATCACACAAACTCTTATCATATCAGGCACCAATGAATTTAAAACAAAAGCAATGGTAAAGAGAAAAGAGCCTTAGAGGTTCCTAAAAATAACATCTTCAGATCTGAAGGACAACTTCTGAAAGATATTATACAAAAGATATTATACAAAAGCAGTCATCTATATTTGACAGATTTCACACTGAAATACTGAACGGTATTCAGGTTGTTACGTTTGAAGTATTATGGTAATAACGACAGGGCAAATACAACTCTCGAGTTCACGATAATAAAAAAAAAAAGAAGAAAAGAAAAACATTACAGATTGACAGAAAGAAAGAAAAAAGTGGCAGAAATAAGACACAGAATAGAAATCTACATCGGAAGCCCGTTAAATTACCCAAAATTCATTTTTCTTTTAAAAATGTACAAATCGAATAGCAGACATCAAGATGTAACATGGCCAGTGAAGATGGTACACAAGTGTTTTAGTGTTTGAAAGAGTTTGGTGGGAGAGTCCATTACCACTGAAATCTGTACATATAACTAATTGTCTTCTCCACTGCCTACATGTTTAATACTGCTTTTTGTAATATGCATCCTTGTTGAAGACTGTCTCAAACAAACACATTTTATTCCTTCCCAGTGTTACAGGTATGGTGTGCAGCTGCCAACAATAATGTTTATCGCTGTATAACTGCACTGATCTCTTGCGCTAACAATGATTGTTCCTACCATGTATTAATGCACATCTTGTAAGTCGCTCTGGATAAGAGCATCTGCTAAATGCTGAAAATGTAGATGTAAAATGTGGAGACGGGACGCGGTGGCTCACCTCCCAGCCAGGCGGTGCAGTTGGGCTTGGCGGGGGGGCTGTGCAGGCGGAAGGCCTTGGGGGCCAGGACCTGCCGGTAGCGGGGCGTCTCCACCAGGTGCCTGATCTCGGCCAGCAGCCTGTGTGTGAACCCGGGGAGCATGGCTGTGCCCCCCACAACCAGCAGGTTCTCGGACAGGGCCTTGCGCGTGTCGATGGGGCACTGGGAGACAGGACACTTTATCAGCCAATCGCCTTGACACGCACGGGACGAGTTTATGGCGCTAAAACTATTACAGCTCAGAGGGCTCTACAGCACAGAAGGCCGCCGGAATAAACTGCAGTATTCTCTTTACTGGAGACAATGAGGAAAAGCATTTTTTCTGAAATAGACCCAGATTCAAGAGGCATAAACACCATCTCCTCCCTGCTGCCCAGAACTTGTTGATTTGGTATTAACAAATGTCACAGATTGTGGACACACAGGCATGCACGCACACACACACACACACACACACACACACACAGACGCACGCACGCACGCACCCACCCACACAAAGACATAAACAAGCAGCATAGGGAAATTTCAGATTTTATGAGAGTGATGGAGTATATGCAATTACACAAATGCACTGCAAATGCTTAAAGATCTTCTTGCACATAGCTGCACTAAGAGGCAGTGCAACACAATGGCACATGCATTAACCATTATTTTTATGAGCCACTATTCAAAGGCTACTACCCACGCACAAACACACACAAGCACACACAGAGAAATAAAGACACACACAAACACAGACACACACACACACACACACACACACAGACACAAACACCCAGACCACACACACACACACACACACACACACACACACACACATACCACAGACACAAACACAGACAAACAAACACACATACAAACATACACACACACACACACACACACACACACAAACCCATACAGACAGACACACACACACAGACAGACACAGACACACACACACAGCTGAACAGTGGCAGTTCTGTGCTACGTGGTTATAAAAGTAATTCTATTCATTTTTGGGTGACATTTGGGTGAAACATTTCCCATGAGCGGTTTATAAAACTTTAAGGTATTCTTAAAACATTCATAGTTATTGTTTATCGCTCATTATTCTGTCACTGTATGGATACTGGTCAGATGCAAACCTAGACATTGTCACAATATTTATTCACATGGATAGTATGTCATTTTTGATAAGTTTCTCTTTTTGATAACAGATGTCTTGAATTGTAGCGCAGTGACACGTGTAACCTCTTACCTTGACAAGGGCATCCAGCACGAGTGTGGCCACAGACTTCTCCTCATTATCCTGCTCAAACAGCAGCTCCATGACAGAGTCCCTTTGAAAGGAAAAGCACAGCCGTTACAAGACACACGTTTGGCTCGGTGTTGCGACGCGTTTCCTTAACACACGGCGGGTGGGCAGCAATTACAGACTGCGGTTGGCAAGAAACACGAGCAAGACACCTACACTGAACCCAAAACAAGAGAACGGAACTAACTGGAGTCGACTGAGGGAAGTGATACAAAATTCAGTTCAATTCCAGTTTTAGTTGCCGTATGGATAGGTACAAGCACACAGTACAATGAAATTCTGACTTGCTGTGCTCCAGCCCAATGCCAATAAAAAGAAAAGAGAAAGCACAATAATAAATGATCTAAAATGATGATGTTCCAGAAGTTCAGTCACAGGAGAAGTCAAATATAAAGACAGAAAGAGGACATGGCTTTGTGGGTATGGCGTCTGGGTAAAGCACTAGCGTCTTGGTCCAGTGACGCCCCATTGCCCAGAATGTAAACCTTTTTTCAAAAATGTTCTCCCTATTTTTAGTAGCAATTATACCCTCTCTTTTTCATGTCAGTTATCCCCTCCCTCATATTGAGAGCTCGCTGCCGTAGTCCTGAAACCGGCAGTGACATGCGGTGGAGCACCGCCTCCACCAAGCCGTCACCGTAACTCCGGTATGCACACAGAGCCACTCCTATACGCAGTGAGCCTGTATCGGCTTCCATCCCCCCTCCCTGGGGCAGACAGCCAATCGCCGCCCCCTAGTGGCACTCCCGGCCAGAGCCGAAACTGGCGTGACCTGGTGGAATGGAACCCCGGTCGCAGTGGGCAGCGTTGGATGTTCTAGCACCACTACACCACCAGGGAGGCCCCAAGTGCGCACCAGTGCTGGGAGTCCCATGGGCTGCCATAGCTCTCCCCCAGGGAGGAAGGGTTTCCCCAGCAGTAGTATTCAGGGTTTTCCCCCTCGCCTCCACTTAACAAGCGGATCGCCTCACCCACACTGTGGTGGACATTACATTACATTACAGGCATTTGGCAGACGCTCTTATCCAGAGCGACGTAGTGTTAACCGTAGTCAAGAACAGTTTAGCTGAAAGCCACCCTAGCGGGAAGTACAATTCCTGGGTGCTAGGAGCAACCACATAGTTAAACTAGGACCCTGTAGGTAAATCTGTAGCCACAATTCAAAGGTAGCAGTAAAGCAATCAATGCAGAAAATAATGCCTAAGCCTAATACAATACAAACAAGTAGACGTGTAAAACTAAGCAACTATGTCCCTAAGTTAACAAAAACCGAACTACGGGGAGAGGTGCACCCTGAAGAGGTGAGTCTTCAGTCGCCGCTGAAGGTGGCCAGGGTCTCAGCTGTTCTGACTTCCACAGGAAGGTCATTCCACCATCGAGGTGCCAGAACCGACAGGAGACGTGACCGGGAAGCGCAGGTGCGGAGGGGGGGAGGTGCTAGGCGTCCTGAGGTAGCAGAACGGAGAGGTCTGGCAGGTGTGTAGGGTTTGAAGATCTTGAGGAGGTATGTTGGGGCTGATCCCTTGACTGCCTGGTATGCTAGGACCAATGTCTTGAATTTGATGCGAAGGCTGGTGGACAGGGCACCTGCCGTCTGTGTAAGTGGTACAGCCCTCCAGCGCAATGACTGCTGGGCGTGCAAGTCTGCCCTCCCCTTAACTGACGGGACAGTACAATGTCTGATTCTGCCCACTGCGACCAGGGTTCCATTCCACCAGGTCGCACCAGTTTCGGCTCTGGCTACTAGGGGGTGGTAATTGGCTGTCTGCCCCAGGGAGAGGGGAAGCCGATATGAGCTTGATGCATATATGAGTGGTCCTGTGTGTTACGGTGACAGGCTTCGGCTTAGGCGGGTGCCGGCTCGGAGGAGGCGGTGCAGCGCTCACTACTGGTCTCAGGACTACAGCAGCGAGCTCTCATATGAGGGAGGGGATAATTCAAATGAAAGAGAGGGTATAATTGGATACTAAATTGGGAGGAAAAAAATTTGAAATAAACGGCAAAAATAGACAAAAATGGAAAAAAGAAGAGGGATTAGAGTTGTTCAAAAGAAAAGGAAAGGAAAAAAGAGGCCAATCATGGCACAAATGAACGAGACAGAAGGCGGAGAGCTAAAGCAAAGTGCAGGGGAACGTGGAGAAAGGTTGACTAACAACGCAAAGAAAGGCTACCTGATTGACCCCTTGATGTGCACAATCTTCTCTCCGTCCAACGGGTAATCCACATCAGGGGGCGGAGCTGGACGCTATGGAGGCAGGTGAAAGGTCATTAGCATTAGCTAACGATAATAATATACGGCATTCAGCAGACGCTTTTATCCAAAGCGACTTACAGTAGTGAATGCATACATTTTTCAGTATATGTGGTCCCAGTGGGAATTGAACCCACAACCTAAGCTTTGCCAACGCCATGACCTACCTACTGAGCCGCACAGAAGTAATATATTAGTGATATACTGTACTAGTACACATTGGAATATATTAAGTGTTCACAATGCCTGGTGGGTGAGTCAAAGTCCGGACATTCACATTTAGATTCCAAAAGCACGCGTCAGAATCTCTCTCGTTCAGTCTTTTAGGCTGCCCCAGCTGGCCTGTGCTGCAGAGGCAGTGAGGTTTGGGCTGCCCAGCTCACCTCCGTGGTGCCGTCCAGGTTGAACTTGGCCTCCTGGATCTTTAGACCTCTCTGGAGGTCACTCACGAAACAGGTCCTGACTGAGAAAGCACAACACAGCCCCAGACACAAACAAATGAAATCATCGTCAAATCCGGTTGGTGGTAATGACAAACCAGCATTGTCATCTAGAGTTTGCAACGTACAGGTAACTGTCAAAATAAAGGAAACACCCACATAAAGTGTCTTGACAGGGCGTTGGGACACGAGCCACCAGAATAGCTTGAATGTGCATTGGTATAGATTCTGCAAGGGTCTAGAACTCTACTGGAGGGATGCAACACCATTCTTCCATGAGAAATCATTTGGTGTTTTGTTGTTGATGGTGGTGGAAAACGCTGTCTCAGGCGCTGCTCCAGAATCTCCCATAAGTGTTCAATTGAGTTAAGATCTGGTGACTGAGATGGCCATGGCATACGGTTTACATCGTTTTCATGCTCATCAAACCATTCAGTGAGCACTCGTACCCTGTGGATGGGGGCGTTGTCATCCTGGAAGAGAGCACTCCCATCAGGATAGAAATGCTTCACCACAGGATGAAGGTGATCACTCAGAATGTCTTTGTATTTATGGCCGTTTACCTTGCCCTCTAAGGGGTTGTGTAGACCTAAACAATGCCTGGAAAATGCACCCCACACCATAACAGAGCCACCAGAACCCTTCATTTAATGAAGTGTTTCTTTTATTTTGGCAGTTACCTGTGACCTACATGTTCCCATTTTTACACTGACAGCAAAATCCATTCATTTCCTGGTCCTAGGCCAAACATCAACATGAGCAGGTTATTTTTGGCCAGCCATAAAAATCACAGAATACTTTCTAAATCCATTAAAAACCACATTCTGATTCTCCCAAGTCTGCCTACCTTTGATATCCTCCACAACTTCCTCGGGAATGGAACCTGAAAAACAAGAGCGAACACAGAATCTTTGTTTCCTGAGCTCGGAGTGTGAAACAGACAATTCCTGTGACTAGAGCGCCAGTTTCACTATCAGTCGAAATAACTGCAGCCAAAAATAAGACTGGAAACCTATTAGAAAACGGTTGTCTTACTCAGAGCCTTCTGAGGAAAGCGTTTGATGTCTAGTTGTGGCTGCAGCTTAGTAAGACGCCAGTGAGCATATTTGCGGTTTAATTACTACAGTGACTGAGGCTTCAGAGGCATGGCGGGGGGGTGCGACGCTTTATGCCAGATTCAATAATTCATGCACGTCAAGCCTGTCCTTCCACAGTGAGAGCTCGCCCAGAAAAACAATAATATTATTATTCATTTTCAGACAGCTGCCCTGGTTCGTGGGACACAATGAAAACTGGAAAATAAGTATTCTTATCGACGGGTCAAAAGACCAGACCTGTCGCGAACGCAAAGGTGACAGAGACACAACAACGCGCCACCGTCCCAGTTGATGTGCAGAGAAGGTCTCCATGCAACGCTGAAGATATATGCAGTCCTATATGTGAGGGGGGGCTTGTGTTTCACTTAAAGGACGTGAAGACAATTAACATGGAAAAGGTCAGTTTAAAAAAACTGGGGGGCCTAGGATAGCGTAGCGGTCTAAAGCACTCGCTTTGTGAATGCAAGCTGCCTATTACAGTCGCGGTTCGAAACCCCGACTGTGCCAGCCCGGCCCTGGCCAAGAGGGGGCAGCGATTGGCTGTCCGCCCCAGGAGGAGGGGGGAGGGTGCGCCAGCATGAGCCCGCTGAGAGGTGCGATAGGTGTCTCCAGAATGTAGGTGGGCGAGTTCCGTCTCGGAGGAGGCGGATCATCGCCGGCCTCAGGGAATTACCTTGCCCCATAGTGACGGGCGGTGAGTTTGTGGGAGAGGGTGAATCGAAATAAACAGATGGCATAATTTGGCACTAAATTGAGGGGAAAAACAGGAAGAAAAAAACTGAAACACATTTAAAAAATTAAATAAATAAATAAATAAATAAAATCGCATCAATAACGACAACATGACGAGTATGCAGAAGTCATTTGAGCTACAAAGGGCAGCTACAAATGTATCATGGCACTTTATCTGCCCCAACAACTGATCCGAGATCAACTGGGCTCACCGACGACCGCTGGCAGGCTCTGGCCAGCGTTAGACTCGGTGTCCACCGTGCACTGCTCCGCAAGCATCCCTTCCAGCTCCCTGCACACACACACACACACACACACACACACACACACACACACACACACAGCCAGCCAGGTCAACAGAGCGCATAACCAGCACAGACTGGGCTGGCTATTCATTACCTTTAAAATTAACGTTTATTAATTTAGCTTATCTAGAGTGACTTACGGCATAGTGCATAAAATAAGGCTAATGTGAAACAACAGTACAACAGCAGGTACAGATAACTCTTCTTGTCACATTCCAGCACCACCACATTGAGGGGGATGAACTGAAAGAAGTGAAACAGAAAAAGTGCTATTACGTCAATCGCTTAGTGAGTCAGTAATCAGGACTGGCTACAGTACGTGCAGTGTGAAAGTAGTTCCTCGGGGGGGGGGGAAGAAAGGACACTCATCACTCCCTACACCCCGCCCAGACCCCTCCGCTCCGCCTCCGTTGGCAGACTGACTGCCCCATCCCTCCGGGCGCCTGGCAGCCGCTCCTCGCGGTCTCGCCTCTTCTCTGTCCTGGTCCTCGCTGGTGGAACGACCTCCCGCAATCAGTCAGGACTGCGGAATCACTTCCAATCTTCCGCAAGAGACTCAAAACCCACCTCTTCAGACTCCACTACCACTGAACACTGTCCATCTAATCAATCTGTCGTCACCACTGTTTACTTGTTCTACACATTTATTATAAAAAAAAAAATTAAAAAAATAAAAACACTAACCTTTTAGTTCCCAGTGTTACAGGTATGATACGCAGACGCCTGCAATGATGTCTATCGCTGGATCACTGCACTGATCTTGTGCGCTAACTATGATTGATCTCACCATGTATTAATGCACATCTTGTAAGTTGCTCTGGATAAGAGCATCTGCTAAATGCTTCAAATGTAAATGTAATGTAATGTAATGACAGGGGTTGGCAGAAGGACCAGACACTTACTTGTGAATGGCTTTCCCGGCTACAGGCAGGGCCTCCCAGGCAGACAGAATGGGGGTGCCCTCATAGACCTGCACACTGTCAAGGAGAGCCGATGTATTCACGAGGTATTCATCTCCAAAACGGTCCGTCCTAATTTCCCCGTATCACTCGTTAGTCTTTGGGCTGTGCAAACCGGCACATTGTTGATATACGAGCCAGTGTTCACAGCGAAGACCACTTCCACCGCTCGCAATTTTTTAAACCTTATCTTCATGCGGCTGATTAGTGAGGTACCAAGTCCAAGCACGCAGCCAGTGCTCCACTTGGAATATGAACTCAAACCGCCCCCCCTATCAGGCTCAGGGTTTTGTAACAACCCCGCCACATGCTGTAAAAAACTACTTACTAACCTTTTCTCTCCCTGCGCTACAGGTACGGTAAGCAGCTGCCAACAATGTCTATTGCTGTATTACTGCAGTGATCTCTTGCGCGAACCATGATAAATCTTACCTTGTATGAATGCACGTCTTGTAAGTCGCTCTGGATAAGAGCGCCTGCTAAATGCCAAAAATGTAAATGTCTTTTCGCTTCTTATTTTAATCAGAAACAGGTTGTCTCTCCTTTTTGTTGTTTTTGTACCCTGTGGCAGCAGCTGTGCCTCTACGCTCTACGCCCCGGGCAGCGCCGCAGATCGAGAGCCGGATCAAGGATACAGGCAGCACCAGGGTTTCCGTGTACCCACAATCCACCACCAGGGCGGAGTTCACCCCCAGAGTCAGCACCGCCATGAGATGGCTGGGGGCAAACAGCACCGATGGCACCTGGAGAGGGAGAGGGGTCGACCAATCACTACGCAGAGCTGTTAATTCGACCAATCACTACGCAGAGCTGTTAAATTGACCAATCACTACGCAGAGCTGTTCATTTGGCCAATCACTATGCAGAGCTGTTCATTTGACCAATCACTACACAGAGCTGTTCATTCGACCAATCACTACGCAGAGCTGTTCATTTGACCAATCACTACGCAGAGCTGTTCATTTGACCAATCACTACACAGAGCTGTTCATTTGACCAATCACTACGCAGAGCTGTTCATTTGACCAATCACTACACAGAGCTGTTCATTTGACCAATCACTACACAGAGCTGTTCATTTGACCAATCACTACGCAGAGCTGTTCAAACTATTTCAACTACTGTTTGAAACAGCCTTTTCTCAGGTTCACTGTAAAAATGAACAATGGGGGGGCCTCCGATAGCGTAGCGGTCAAACGCACCCGTATTGGCTGGTCCTTCACGAGTGTGAGCTGCCTATTACAGTCGCAGTTCCAAACCCGACTGTACCAGACCAGCCCAGGGTGGGGAGCCCCACAATCAAGGGCGGCGTTTGGCTGTCCGCCCCAGGGGGAGAGGGGGAGGGTGAGCCGGCACAAGCTCGCTGAGAAGTGAGTAAGGGTGTCTCCAGAACGTGGATGGGGGCAAATCGTGTCAAATAAATGGAGGGTATATTTGGCCATTAAATTGGGAGAAAAGTGGGACTTAAATTTTTTTAAAATAAGTAATGAACAACGGGAACAATTAACAAAAAAAGCATTTCCAAAAGTGACATTTGTAGATGAAGGGGACATATTTTATTGTTATCCACCTGCTTAACCAAATCACCTCAAAATGCTTGAAGAAGACTTTGGTGAGGGTCTCTCTGAAGAGCGAAGGGCAAAGGACTGACTCAACAATCACCACGCGCCGATCACGTGGATTCACCAGCAGATGCCTGCGTAAACAGGGCGAGAGGCAAAGCACCATCACATTCACTACACTGCCAAGGGCAAGCATATATACAGTACCAAAAAAAGGTCAACATAAAGCTAGACCAGTGGTTCCCACCCTGAGGTCCTGTGTGTGCTGGTTTTAGTTCCAACCATAATTGCAGCCTCTCTATTGTAACTAGCTGTTCATTGTTCTTAATTAGACACTTTTCATTTCTATGAAAGCATGATTTACTCTCTTAAGGCCATATGTCAGAAATAGCTATGCATGCCATGAATGATAAACGTCCCATGTTCACATCCCAGGACATTTCATCAGTCACGATTGCTCTCATTTTCTGTAATGCGCTGTATGACACATGATTCCTTTAAAAATAATGTTACATATTTTAATTCATTCAATTGTAGACAGGCAAAATCAGTGGGGGCCTAATTTTTGAAAGTGAACAGCTGGTCACTGAAACTATTTGTGGAAAATGAAGAATTCAATGACAGAGAAATTGGCAACGAGCCAAACCTGCATTGTGTTAAAATAAGTTTAAAGAAAAAATGATGGAACTTACACAGATGTTTTCAACAACCTTAATTGATCAAGAGACTGGCAGTGACAAAAACCAGCATACACAGTGGGCCCCCAGGACCGAGGTTGAGAACCACTGATCTAGACTATTAAATCCCTAAAAAAATGTGGGTTTGTCCACCTTGTCCAAAGGTGCAATAATTCAACCCACCATCTTTTGTGTTTGGTTGTTTGGTTGCTAGAGTAACATAGGGCTAGACTGAGGGACTGATGAGGATCTTAGAAATAACCTTTCCAGATGACAGTGATTGGTGGAAGCTTTGCCACCGATTGGTCAAAGCCGCAGGTGTGGGAGATGTGACGGCTCTCACCTGAAGTACAGCATATGGATGAAGTCCTTGAGGTTGGAGTAGAGCTCTTCCGTGTTGATGTTGTGCTGGACCACTTTAATGGGCTGTGTGTGTGAGGAATGCACATTCAGAGAAGCCAGTCAAGTGTCAGAATCAGAATTATTTATTGCCAGTCACTTGTAGGTGTGTAGGAATGTTTCTTGGTGTTGCAGTGTTGCAGTACAGTTAGTCACACAGTGAAGACTGTCACACAGACAGTGTACTAATGCAGGGGTATTCAAATCCAGGCCTCGAGGTCTGCAGTGTCTGCAGGTAATAATATAGGGTATTTGCTTCAACCACAAACTACACCACCTGATTTCACTAATTAGCTGGCTTCTTGGACCAAGGAGGTAAACTAATTATTCAAAATCAGGTGGTGTAGTGCGTGGCTGGAGCAAACACCTGCAGACACTGCGGACCTCGAGGCCTGGGTTTGAATACCCCCGTACTAGCGCAATAAGAGGGATAGTGCAACAGCCAACATTATTAATACATCAAAGTGCATAGACAATACATTAATACGTGGTACATGCACACCACCTACATTTTACAGTAAATTCACCTAACAATACGAAGCACTATCTATAAAGTGCTAGCTAATTCACATGGGGCATTCGTTGTTTGCGTTACTGCTTCAAAGAAGGCAAAGACCTTAAAGTTCAGCCAGCGAACCTGCCCCCGAGCCCTAGATCCTGTGAGAAGTGTGAGCTGCCCCCATCAACCCTCACCCCCACCCCAACCCCAGTTCCTGGATCTGGACCCTCTCCGCGTGGTTTAGCCCCCCCCCCACTGACTACCTAACTCAGGAGGGGCAAAGTATTTCAGCCCTGAGTCACCTTGGACTGACCATGACATGGTGTTTTTTGGACACACCCTGTGCCGGCCAGAAGAGAATGGGGTCCCCCCCTTTTAGTCTGGTTCCTCCCAAGGTTTCTCCCTACCAAGGGAGTTTTTCCTTGCCACTGTTGCCTTTAGGCTTGCTTTTGGGGGGGTCTAGGCCTGGGTTCCCCCTCTGTTAAGCATTTTGTGACATTTCAATTGTGAAAAGCGCTATACAAATAAATGTGATTTGATTTGATACAGACCTGCTGGTGGCCAGGCCTCTCCACCTCACTGGGGATGATACACCTGGGGCCTGTTTCACCTGCAAAGCCACACCTGCGCAGACCAAACCATCATAGAGCGGACATTAGCGGAGCCCATTACGGCCTGCCCCATCACTTAGTGCAGTGGTGCCCAATCTGGTCCGAGAAGGGCCGGTGTGGGTGCAGGCTTTTCCTGTAGCCCAGCACTAACACACCTGATTCAAAAATTCACCAATCCTTGACAATCAGTTGATTAGTTTAATCAGGTGTGTTTGTGAAGGGCTGGAACAAAAGCCTGCACACCCAGTAGATCTCCAGGATCGAACTTGGGCACCCCTGACTTAGTGGAACACAGCAACGAGGAACGGTTAATACTCAGGGCGATTTACACATTACACATTTAATACAGATGATTACTCTACTGTAGCAATTCTGGTTAACTACCATGGCCAGAGAGCAGGAACCTCACAACTAGCAATCCAAACTACAGCCAGCTTCAACACCAATCTTTAGTCACTACTTCCATAATATAAATGCGTGCTTCCATGTTTTCGTTCTACTCAAACCGTTGCAACATCTTGGTCTTTCTCTACGTCGTGCAAACATAACTGCAGTCTGTCTGAAACTTTTTTGAAACATTAACGTCACCCCTTCTTAATGTGTCACAGAGGCTCCGTTTCGTGTCATATATGTATATGTTATGGGCATTTCCAATAGCCCTATATGTTCCTTATCGACATAATTAATCATCTTATTTGTAATCTTAAATGTGCAAGCTAGCGATATGATATCCCTGTTACGACGTTTTTTTATTTTAACATGTATTTTAGCTATGCTAACGTTATATCCTGTGTTTGTTTATTTATTTAGCTAGCTAGCTATCGTTAGCCGTTTATTTGTATTCAATATTTTTTAAATAAACTTAAACATTGCAACATTAAAATAAGTTAAAGCATAACAAAAATCTAAATGGGCACGTTAGTTTGTTAGCTGACAGGCTAATCAAGTAATCAAAGACTTCTTGAATGCAGGCATTAAGTAGTACTAACATACTACTAGGCTAGCAAGCAAGTTCGCGAACGTTAATCACTTCATGTTTACTCCAAAACTGACTTTGTGTATGCTGATCCAAGATCAATAACAACCGCCGTCTTCTCTCCACCACTCCCGAGCCCTTCAAAGATCGGCATGCTTAATACAATATGAAATTATTTTCTTAAATTATCTTAATTATGAAAGTTAATAATAGCTTCAACAAGTCCTCTATTCTCACAAACTCCACTTCAACAGAGTAAAACGGGGGTCCTAGTACAATGACAACCTTACAGCCATAGTTGACCGCGACGAAGCCTAAACGAATTATATAAACATACGAGTACTTTAATTCATATACATAGTATCGATGTGTTTTAAAACATATCATTTGTCTTATATTGTGTTTTTTAGCCATAGACTTTCTCGTATATTTCAGGCAATATTATAGCCAGCTATGCAAGTCGGAATTTATTAGCGGGGACGTCCGGCCATCCTTGAACTTGACATTTACATTTGAGACATATAGCAGACGCTCTTATCCAGAGCGACTTACAAAAAGTGCATTTATACATGGTAAGATTAAACATGTTTAGTGCAAGAGATCGGTGTAGGGACACTGTAATAGACATAATTGTAGGCAGCTGTACACCTACAATGTTTCATTCCACTTTATTACACATAACTTTATTTACATATGGACTTTAATGTTTCAATTTTTTGTCTGGATTTTTTGAGTTAATACCAAAGTCTGGTGCAAATTTCACTTGAATAGTCTCATTGGAAATACATTTACTGGACAAAATGTTGATGTGTTCAATACTTATTTCCCCCATTGTATGTACTTTAACACACTCTGGCTCCAGTGTGTGGAGTCCTGGGGCCTCATTTATAAAACGTACTTACGCACAAATTTGATCTTAGAACGTGCGTACGCTCAAATCCACGTCAAAGTTCAGATTTATAAAAACGGTCTTTGACGTGGAAAAGTACTTACCTCCACGTCAGGTTTCAACCTGGCGTACGCACTTTTCCTTGTGGCAATGTTTGAGTACTGCAGGTATTCGCGGTCTCGTCTCTTCTCTGTCCTGACCCCTCGCTGGTGAAATTATCTTCCGCAATCGGCCAGGACCGCGGAATCACCTGCGATCTTCCGCGAGAGACTCAAAACCCACCTTTTCAGACTCCACTACCACTGAATTCTGTACATCTAGCTAATTGTCATCACCACTGCCTACTTGCTCAACACTATATACCCTGCTTACTCCATTAAAAAATAATAATTGACTAACCTTTTCCTTCCCAGTGTTACAGGTATGGTACGCGGCTGCCTGCAATGGTTTATTGCTGTATTACTGCACTGATCTCTTGCGCGTACTATGATTGTTCCTACCATGTATTAATGTACATATTGTAAGTCGCTCTGGATAAGAGCATCTGCTAAATGCTTAAAATGTAAATGTAATGTAAAATGTATTCGAAATCTAACAGCGCCAACATGTCGTCTGCTGCCTATTATTATTATTATTATTAGTAGTAGTAGTAGTAGTAGTAGTAGTAGTAGTAGTATTACCAGATTGAACACATTGCTTATGCTATACGTAATGGTTTGCACAATACATTTATTAATAAATTAAAACAACATAAGCTAAGCTACTTGTGGAAAACAAAACAAAACACACATTGGTTTTCCAAAACTACCCCAATTAGCATAATTGACACATCCTTGAAATGTATTTAATACATATGATGGTTCCACGCGTGTAAAACACTTCGGTCAATCTGTAGGCTATAAAATAGAATGGCTTCGCTTCTCGAAGATATCGCCAACCGCGCAATAAGAAGGGAACGAGTTATTAAGAGATTTTGACCTCAGTTTTAAATCAGTTTAAAATTATTTACGTCCTTCAGGGACCTTTGCTGCCCCCGTTCACAGCCTGGGCTACAGACTGCCAGGCCACGTACTTGGTTGTACTGGTAAAGCCATTAGAAAGGCTCCCAAACAGCGTCCCTGCACGCAGCTGCACCTCCGCCAACAGGACCTCGATTTCCGCCTCGCTAAAATTCTTTTCTTGCAGCTCGCCATTATCAAGTAGAACATTTCTGTTTTGATTCGTGCTCCTTTATATGCTAATGATATTAATTAGGGGCGTTTACAAGGCGGAGATCTAAAAACCATTCAGCTACGCACAATTTCAAGATCATTTGCGATTTATAGATTTCACATCTGGGCAAGTGGCGTACGCACGTTTTTTTGGGCGTACGTTCAGTTTCTCTGAATCACACTTACGCACATTTCAGAAATGATCTTAGATCAAATATAGGATGGTTTCTACGCAACTTTTTATAAATGAGGCCCCTGGTGCAGCACACTCTGTCTCTAACTCTGCAATGTGGACAAACTCCAGTCCACTGAGTTCCTCTTCTTTCTGTCTGATGCTGTGCTGCTCAGTGAGTTCTGGTAGTGTCTCAGTGTCCGATCTCAGACCCACATCGGTCTAGTGGCAGACCAGCGTACCTGCAATACCAATATCAACATATCCAGGACTGCTTATGCTGCCATGGGCTAATTTCCAACATGACATTTTAGTGCACAGGGAGGTGAAATGTTGCCCTGTTCGCCCCCCAGAGGGATGTAGGACCCCGGAGATGCAGCACCAGTGGAGGATCATCAACCGTCAAGCAGGTCCTGTGGGAGACGAGGAACATCAAGGTCTCCCAAAACAAACAGGGAACTTGGTCACTCTCCGGAGGGTAGGACGGCATTCTGGCAGATCTTTTAACGGATAAGAGAGGGTCGAGAGAGAAATGGGGAGTGAGATACTGGAAAGAACTGGTCATACAACTCACCTCCCCATGCTCTGGGGAGCCCAAACCCAGGCACAGAACATCTTTTTCTTTTTTGCGTTTAAACAAACAAACAAAAAAACCTTTTGAGGTTTTGCATATAGGCCTACTGTATCTCCCTCTCGTGATTATAGTTGATGCTTGATTTCAACATTCTGTTTTGTGTCCCTGTCCTTGTGAAATATACTGTCAGAACCTATTGTACTGTACATCTGAATGTCTTTTTTTTTTTTTTGTTTTGTTAAGTTGGAAAGAAAATGTGTTTTACAAAAACAAAAAAAATAAACATTTAATACTATTATTAGCCTATGTTAAATGAGATTATACCATTGTGTTTTAAATGTGTGGTTCGTTGTGCAGATTGGCCAAGGAAACACACAGTGCAGGCTGTTTCAAGCAGAACTTTAAAAAAGTCCAGTCCTAAAATATAAATAGGTTTTATCGTTGGGTAAATGCTGACATAATCATGGTGTTCTATTCACCCTGGAAATGTTTGGAAACTAGTTTATTTTAATCCCATAATAATATGGTTCTGCTGGGATTATAGAGAAGGTGCATTGCAGGTCATATCCTTAGCCTACATTGTGTTTGTTTTTAAAGTTATCATCTTAAAACCCCAATTACAGCATATGGTGAGGTCCACACCTGGACTGATAATTAGTGAACTTGTAGCCAGAAGATTGCTGGTTCAAATCCATCGTTCTGCAAACAAAGCATTGAAAAAACTGAAATAATTTTAATAGTTTCATATGCCAACATTTGAAGACATATGTGCAATACATGCACATTGTCACCCTTGTCAGTGTTATCTATGCCACCCACACATAAATCTGCAAATAAATGTATATAATATATATTATAATAGTAGTCGCCCCCCCTCTTATGATCAGAATGGCTTCCACCCACTTACCCTGCAAAATAACTTTCGGCTCAACATAGCTCACATTTATCCATTGAAATGTGACGTTCAGACAGATCACTAAATATTACACATATATAATTACACATAACACATCAAGGAGGTTTATAGACCCCCCCACCCCTCGTGCCCACCTACACACACCACAATTACAGGCGAGCGAGCACCCCCCACGACCTACTAGTCACACACTCGCACGCTCGTGCATATAGCCAGTACATAACTTAGCAGACTAAAGCGATACAAACACTCCAGCCAGTCCGCTTCCATATTGAAGACAACTGCCTCTGTTTTTTAAAAAATATCAAAACAATTAGCATTCATCCCGTTCAAAACTATTCAGAAAACCATGCTGCTTTGTAAGATTCGCTAAATGAACCAGACGATATATAGGCTACGACAGGTAAGGACAAAGACGTAATGCTGCTAGCTAGCTAGCCATTGTATTGTAGCTATGGAAAGTGTATCGTTTGTGTTGCTATTTCTAAACTGTTTTGATTGGGGAAAATAAGTGGCGATACACAGAGACACGGCTATCTGTACAGTTGCGTCCTTGCGGTATTTGTTCATGGTGAAATCATGTTGACATGTCAATAATGCACGCTCCCTACGTCCCTCTCTCACTTGCTAGCTGCTTTGAGCTGAATTGGTTATCCATAAACACGGTACTGAGGCAAAAGCATCACCGTAACAAATATTACATAATTCAAATTCAGCGAATTCCGTTATAATATTTTTATCAAACCAAAAATGTGCATTGATCACAAATTAGATGTCAAGCATACAATATCGTCAATTAGCTTATACCTAAGATAATAGCGCATCATGCGCAGTTAGGAATGAGTTACAGTAATACATGTACGGTTATTTAATAGAAACTCGCTTTGCCAGCGTGACCAATATTGTGACTGTGATTAAGTGCACGAATAATAACCGATATAAAAGTTGTGTCGCTTATTCGATTTTGTGATTACTACTAGTGCATAATATAGCCTACTATATTAATGACATCTTCCATTATCTTCTTGTCATGTTGATATTCTTGCTCAAACTGTGTCTGGCTGGATACAAAATAAAAAAGCATCAGTAACAAATATATACATAATTCAAATTCAGCGAATTCCGTTTTTATTGTGCATCGATGTAGATGTCAAGCATACAATATCGTCAATTAGCTTATACCTAAGATAATAGCGCATCATGGTTTGCGTTAACGGTTATTTAATAGAAACTCGCTTTGCCAGCGTGACCAATTTTGACTGGAAGGCGATATAAAAGTTGTGTCGCATTCATTACAACTTATTAACTTTAAGATTTTGTGATTACTACTATTGCATAATATAGCCTACTATAAAAATGACATCTTTCATTATCTTCTTGCCATGTTCGATATTCTTGCTCAAACTGTGTCTGGCTGGAAAGATAGAGAGATTGGCGAGGTTGACCTTGGTTGCGTTAACATCCAGATTTTAGGAAGGCTGTGTTGTGTCGCGGTGAATGGCTACTTGGCGTTTTGTCGTGTTTGTCGGATGTGAGCGGAGTGACAGCGGGGCTCCAGAGCAGCGTGGGCCAATGGGGATTGGCACCGTCTTTGTGTCTCTTCCAGTGGTCTGCCTGTCTGCCCGTTTGCGCTTTGTCTGCTGCTTGTCCGACAGCACACTCGAAATATTTGATTGCATAAATTCTCATTCATTGAATACATATTTCAGGGGTTCATTTAAAATGTAGGCTGATATAAAAATATTATTGATTTTATTTATTTTTTGATTTATTTTTAAAATTATTATTATTATTATTATTATTATTATTATTATATTATTGTCATAATGTGGTTGTTCTGTGTGGCTCAGTAGGTAGAGTGCTAACAACGCTTAGGTTATGGGTTCATTTCCCATTGGGACCACATATACTGAAAAAATGTACGCATTCACTACTATAAGTTGCTTTGGATAAAAGCAAATGCTAAATGGAATGCATTATGTATTATTATTTCTGTTGCTGTTTAACTGTCCGCAGAATTTACGCAAAACAGTTTGTGTCTGTGAATTCAGAAATCAAATGTAGACTACAGTGTAATTATGAATGTACTTCACACAATTTGGAGGATAACCTTCTTCCCATAGCAGTATAGCAGTGTGCATTATAGCAGGCCGGCAGTGTAGTGTAATGGTTAGGGAGCTGGGCTTGTAACTCAGAGGTTGCAGGTTCAATTCCCAGGTGGAGCACTGCCGTTGTACCCTTGAGCAAGGTACTTAACCTGAATTGCTTCAATAAAAATATCCAGCTGTATAAATGGATTGTATGTAAAGAAATGTAAACTGTGTAAGTCGCTCTGGATAAGAGCGTCTGATAAATGCCTAAAATGTAAAAATGTAAATGTAAATGCAGTGTGTTGTCCTTTGTCTGACAGCGCCATTCCCTTCTCTGCATTAGATGGCTCGGATGTGAGCGGTGCCTCTGGACTCTGGTGCTCCAGCCCTCGATCCCGCCCGGCAGTGAAAGATGGCGGGGCGCGCGGCTCTGTGGCTCTGCCTGCTGTCAGGGGTCAGCCTCTTGGCCGGCGCCACCCCGCTCCCTCGTTCCCCAGCGGAGGAGGAGGAGGGAGGGGGGGGCGGCCGGAGACCTGGCGAGCTGCCCCGGATGGCTCGCGGCCCGCCGGAGAGCGAATCGGAGCGAGCGGGCGGTCTGAGCGGCCCTGCCCCCGCACCTGCCACGCCCGCCCTCCCCCTGGCGCCCCCCGACGGGCCGTCACGACGCATCGAGCCAACCGGCCGAACGGGACGGCCCTCCCGACGATGGCGGCGGCGGCTCACCTCTCCGGTCGCGAGCGGGCGGGGCGAGGGTTCGGGGCTCTGGGCAGGGAGAGGAGGGCACTGCTGTCGGCCCCATGGGGTGGGGGGAGGGAGCTGGAGGGACGCCTGCTTTGGGGGGGGGCGTCGTCGCAGGCCGAGGGGGGTGGCAGCTGGGACGTCCTGACATTGGAGGGGACGGGCGGTGACACGCGGACGGGAGAGGATCAGGATCGAAGGAAAGGGAAAGGCCCGGCGGCTTTGTCGCGCGTAAGCGGAAGGGCCCCTGCCGTGACCAACGAGGGGCCGGGCGGTTTAGGGTCGCGCGCAGCGGCCGAGGTTGCACACGACCCTCCACAAGCGGGACGGGCGGGCTCGGAGGGCGCCGGGGTCGTGGACACCCCGGGGTTCCCCAAACCCCCTCCGGAGCTGAAGAGCTGGAGCTAGCGACGGCGCTGAGGCAGGGAGTCAGGAACAGGACGTACGATCTGCTCCCTCCCTCTCTGGCCCCTTCGGTGCGGACGGGGCCCCAGGTGACTGTTGCCACGCAGGTGATGGACTCAGGGACGCCCAGGGCTCAGAGCCCGGCGGAGCCCGGAGGGAACCCGGAAGGACAGCTGCCGCAGCTGCCAGACGCTCTGCTCTCGGCGAGAGAGGAGCCAGGAGCGGAGGAGGAGGCTGAGGCAGGGGCAGAAACGGCAAACAAACCGCCCACGAAACAACAACCGGGTCTCCCGGACGACGGCTCCCGCGCCACGGCAACGGCGAGCAGCGAGGCAACAGCGATCGCCCCGCGGAGGGGGCCGTCTCCAAGCAGCACACCTCCCTCGGAGGAAAGCAGGCCCACGCCCACCACAGCGCTGGACGGTGTCCAGCGGTCCGCCTCTTCACTGTCAGACGCTCGGGAGAGCGACGCCGCCTCGTCTCCCTCCACCCCCTTCCCCCACCCCTACCTGACCACCAGCCCCTCGTCTGGACGAAACACTGCAGCGGGCGCTCCGGCCCAGCCCAGGACTCCTGAAGAGCCAGCTGGCCCCTCACGCACTGAGCCACCCCAGGGAGGGCATCCAGGCGCTGGGCAGGGGGTCACTGCCAGCCCCGGGTTAGAGGTGCCCTGCAGCAGGACGCAGGTAAGACCGCATCCTCTGAGCGAACATTGAGTCACCTTGGAGTGGCGATGGCCCAGGAATCCAGACAGAATGAGGGGGACGCAACACTCTAGGCCAGGGGTGGGCAAGGAGGGCCGTATCCGTTTCTGGATTTCGTGGTTCTCTGTGGCTCAGTTGGTAGAGCACAGCGTTGGCAACGCTTAGGTTGTGGGTTTAATCCCCACTGGGGCCACATATACTGAAAATGTATGCATTCACTACTGTGAAGTCACTTTGGATAAAAGCATCTGCTAAATGGCGTATATTATGCCAACTTCTGCTCTTAATTATTTAATTAGCCCCAATCATTTACGTGATCTGACATTTTAGCTCAATTTCTCGATAAGCCCATGAATGACAGCTGAAGACAGTTTTTGTGTTCCCATATGAAACATGTTACTGTGGTCTAATCTACAAGTGAACCAGCAGTGGCGTATTCAACTAATTAGCTAATTGAGCCACAGGGGTATTTGATGGAAACATAAACCTGCACACACACCGGCCCTCCAGGACCGGAGTTTTCCAGGCCAGCACAGGTTCAGAATCTTTTATTTGTGAGCTTGTACGAGCATTACAGGGTCAGGGTCCTGGAGACCTCTGCCTGCAGAACTCTCCCTGGTGGTCTGTGGGCCCCCCTCTTGTACATAGAGCTGAATACAGAGCTGCATCACTGGTCAGTTTGAGTCAGATCGTGTTGACCATCAGTCATGTGTTTGGACTCTTGACCTTACATTTTACATTGACATTTTAGGCATTTAGCAGGCTCTTATCCAGAGCGACTTACACAGTTTACATTTCTTTACATACAATCCATTTATACAGCTGGATATTTTACTGAAGCAATTCACATTAAGTACCTTTAGCTCAAGGGTGCAACGGCAGTGCTCCACCCGGGAATTAATAATAATATACGCCATTTAGCAGACACTTTTATCCAAAGCGACTTACAGTAGTGAATGTATACATTTTTCAGTGTATGTGGCCCCAGTGGGGATTGAACCCACAACCTAAGCGTTGCCTACACTGTGCTCTACCAACTGAGCCACACAGAACCAGTTTCGAATTGAACAGAACAGAATTGAACCAGTTAGTTCCCTAACAATTATGCTAACACTGCCGCTAACCTTCTTGGCATTGTTTTAGTCTCCTTCGGTTATTCTTGGCTGACTATTGGCTCTTTTAGATGAGTGATCTCTTCTTCTGCCGCTGATGTTTGTCCTTTGCTCTGTCTCGAGCAATCATCAGCCCTTTCTGCATGGGTGACCTGAGCAGTCCAGCCATTTCTTTCGGTTGAAAAAGCTTGAATCATTGACTCGCACAAGACTTAAAAGGCACTTCTCACAACAAGGCACAAACAGGAGGCCCTCTGGGAATGTCAAAACATAACACAGCGCAGTTTTGGAAGATGGTGTGTTTGGGTAGACTGAGGTTCTCCGCACTAGCAGAGCGATATAAGAGAGCGAGCGCTTGCTGTAGCTCATTAGCCACAGCAAAGGCAGAATATTATTATTATTTCTATTCGTTTATTTGTAAGGGACAAACACAGACAGCCGCAGAAGCAGTGCCCGATGCACTGTGTATAGCCGAAGCTCGTTTCCAACACCAGCACCAGCGTTAGGCACAGTACTTCCACACCTTTTCACATGCTAGCCACAGGACCTTAATAGGCCGTGGATGTGTTATGTCTCAAAGATGACTGATTGCATTGATTTTCATCGTGTGGCGGTGGCACGAGACCTCATTAAAGGGTAATGAGTGTGGGGCGCTCCCGAGGGGCAAAGAAAGCCTTTGAAAACCGCCGGCAGCCACTCAGCCTCACCCGTTATCCCACCGGGGGAGAGAGAGGCTTCCTAATTAAATGCTATTTTTGACTTGGTGCTGAAGGGGGGGAGTGCAGGAGCAGACTAAAGAGAGGCTCTCAGGACCAAAGTGTGTTGCGTAACCCAGGCGATGTACCTGCTGTGAACATTTAACGGCCCTAGAGGCTCGAGCGGGCTAACACCTGTGCTTTGTTCCCCCTCTCTGTCTCTGTCGGGGGTTGTAAGGGGCGCCTGTGTGTGGTGGCAACCTTCGTCCTCCGTCCTTGAACGGATTTGTGCGCCACTTGCATCATTATGGTTGTATTTTAGATCCAAGCAATGAAATTGTCATTAAATTTGGTTGGTAGTGCGGGCCTCGGATAGCGTAGCGGTCTAACGCACTCACATGGACTGGTGCTTTGCGAGTGTGAGCTGCCTATTATGGCCGCGGTTTGAAACCCGACTGTGCCAGACCGGCCCTGGCCAAGAGTTCTGATCGGGGGCGACGTTTGGCTGTCCGCCCCAGGGGGAAGGGGGAGGGTGAGCCGGCACAACCTCGCCGAGAAGTGCGTAAGGGAGTCTCCAGAACGTGGGTGGGCGAGTTCTGTCTCGAAGGAGGAGGCGGAGATCGTTGCTCTCAGGGAATTAGCTTGCCTCGTAAAGACAGGTGATGAGTATATGGGGGAGGGCAAATTGAAATAAATAGAGGGTGTAATTGGGCACTAAATTGGGGGAAAAATCTGAAACAATTTTTTTTTTTTAAACCTGGTTGGTAGTAATGCAAACCAGCATCATCATCTAGAGTTTGTGACCTACATCACAGTTTGTGATGCTAAGCAGTGCTCGTAAATCAGTTATACATTTCATAAAACAGCCTTCTTAGACCTGTGCATTGTTTCTTATCTCTGTGTCTGTCAGGGATTGTGCGAGGCAGAACACCCAGCTCCACAGGCCCTGCAGCAACGCCCCCTTTACCTGTGACTGCAGGGGCACAGACTCGGGACAGGGATGAAGCCCGGAAGGGCATCTCTATCGCGAGGGGTGACGAGGCGACGCCCACGACCGAAGACATCCCACTGATATTTGAGCCACTGGACGAAGCTCCGTCAGAGCAGCCCCCTAGTGGCGGCCAAGGAGCATCGCAGCTGTCCGTAACCACGGTCACCCACAGCAGCATCCTGTCGGGGCCTCCTGAGGTCGTCGCCACGGTGACGGCCGATGGAGCCCGCTCCTCCTCAGGAGCTCCACGCCCCGCCCTGCCCAGCGGGCCCCTCCCACCATGGCAGACGTCTGGAACTGAGACGTCAGACGCAGTCACTCCCTCCGTGCCCCCCCTCCTCACCGCGCCCCCCCCAGAACCCCCCCTGGAGTATGGGACCCTTTACTGTGAGGGTGAGGAGATGGACTTTACTCAAGCGCATGCGTTTGACTATCATTATTATTATTATTATTATTATTATTATTATTAATGATCAATCTTAAGATTACAATTATAATAATCATCATCATCATCATCATCATTATTATTATATAATAATATACAGTGGGGAGAACAAGTATTTGATACACTGCCGATTTTGCAGGTTTTCCCACTTACAAAGAATGTAGAGGTCTGTAATTTTTATCATAGGTACACTTCAACTGTGAGAGACAGAATCTAAAACAAAAATCCAGAAAATCCCAGTGTATGATTTTTAAGTAATTAATTTGCATTTTATTGCATGAAATAAGTATTTGATACATCAGAAAAACAGAACTTAATATTTGGTACAGAAACCTTTGTTTGCAATTACAGAGATCAGACGTTTCCTGTAGTTCTTGACCAGGTTTGCACACACTGCAGCAGGGATTTTGGCCCACTCCTCCATACAGATCTTCTCCAGATCCTTCTGGTTTTGGGGCTGTCGCTGGGCAACACGGACTTTCAGCTCCCTCCAAAGATTTTCTATTGGGTTCAGGTCTGGAGACTGGCTAGGCCACTCCAGGACCTTGAGATGCTTCTTACGGAGCCACTCCTTAGTTGCCCTGGCTGTGTGTTTCGGGTCGTTGTCATGCTGGAAGACCCAGCCCGACCCATCTTCAATGCTCTTATTGAAGGAAGGAGGTTGTTGGCCAAGATCTCGCGATACATGGCCCCATCCATCCTCCCCTCAATACGGTGCATTCGTCCTGTCCCCTTTGCAGAAAAGCATCCCCAAAGAATGATGTTTCCACCTCCATGCTTCACGGTTGGGATGGTGTTCTTGGGGTTGTACTCATCCTTCTTCTTCCTCCAAACACGGCGAGTGGAGTTTATACCAAAAAGCTCTATTTTGGTCTCATCAGACCACATGACCTTCTCCCATTCCTCCTCTGGATCATCCAGATGGTCATTGGCAAACCTCAGACGGGCCTGGACATGCGCTGGCTTGAGCAGGGGGACCTTGCGTGCGCTGGAGGATTTTAATCCATGACGGCGTAGTGTGTTACTAATGGTTTTCTTTGAGACTGTGGTCCCAGCTCTCTTCAGGTCATTGACCAGGTCCTGCCGTGTAGTTCTGGGCTGATCCCTCACCTTTCTCATGATCATTGATGCCCCACGAGGTGAGATCTTGCATGGAGCCCCAGACCGAGGGAGATTGACCGTCATCTTAAACTTCTTCCATTTTCTAATAATTGCGCCAACAGTTGTTGCCTTCTCACCAAGCTGCTTGCCTATTGTCCTGTAGCCCATCCCAGCCTTGTGCAGGTCTACAATTTTGTCCCTGATGTCCTTAGACAGCTCTTTGGTCTTGCCCATTGTGGAGAGGTTGGAGTCTGATTGATTGAGTGTGTGGAGAGGTGTCTTTTATACAGGTAACGAGTTCAAACAGGTGCAGTTAATACAGGTAATGAGTGGAGAATAGGAGGGCTTCTTAAAAGAAAAACTAACAGGTCTGTGAGAGCCGGAATTCTTACTGGTTGGTAGGTGATCAAATACTTATTTCATGCAATAAAATGCAAATTAATTATTTAAAAATCATACAATGTGATTTTCTGGATTTTTGTTTTAGATTCCGTCTCTCACAGTTGAAGTGCACCTATGATAAAAATTACAGACCTCTACATGCTTTGTAAGTGGGAAAACCTGCAAAATCGGCAGTGTATCAAATACTTGTTCTCCCCACTGTATATGCCATTTAGCAGACACTTTTATCCAAAGTGACTTACATTAGTGAATGCATACATTTTTCAGTATATGTGGTCCCAGTGGGAAGTGTGGTCCCACAACCTAAGCGTTGTTCTCTACCTACTGAGCCACACAGAACCATATAAATTATTATGATTTGCCACACCATCATAATAATGTACATTAAATGCATATCAGAGGAGCAACAACAGTATAGCACAACAGCAATATGTGAGTAACAGTGATTGAGCACCAGTCTGAAAACAGTGCTGAGATATATGCACTCAACAGTAATCACTTTAGCGTACATGTAGAGCAATAACAAATATTCTCAAGGGCAACATGCCCACATCCTACTGACGTGTACATAGAGTAATTACTTCACCTTTACCCTGCATTACACTACAATATGATATGGTCTAACAATGATATACAGCATAAGTGTAATTTGCGCTATATCAGTTATCCCTAGGAGGATTTTTAGTGACCAGAGGGTCGTGTGAAATGTGCTCTTGCAGAACTTGGCATGGCTGACACTCCAACTGGGACCGCTGCCGAAGCCCCTCCCGTTTCCAAGACAACGGCGCAGACCCCGCTGAGAACTGTAGCCATGGCAACTGGCATGTCCCTGCCCAGGCACAAGTCGGGCCTGGAAGAGCTGGAGTCTGAAGGTATTTCCACACACGCTTTGTGACAATGCAAGCTGGTATCGCCACCAGCTTTTCACGAAATAGAGAAATATAATATAGTAAACAGAGAAATATACAGTGGCTCTCTGTTCACTTAGAGACACCAGGAATCATGTTGAAAATGTGTGTGTGTGTGTGTGTGTGTGTGTGTGTGTGTGTGTGTGTGTGTGTGTGTGTGTGTGTGTGTGTGTGTGTGTGTGTGTGTTTACAAAAGCTGTCATTTTCCACAGACCACTTGAAGACGTGTATAAGATTCACATAGAATTCTTATGAGCGTGACAGTGTGCAGTTTGTGTGTGGTGACAATCTTCACTGTCACCCAAGTCCTCCGTCCTCGAACGGATTTGTGCGCCACTAGCATCGCTAGTTTTATTTTAGATCCAAACAATGAAAGCGTCGTCAAGTCTGGTTGGTAGTGGGGGCCTCGGATAGCGCATTGACTGGTGCTTTGCGAGTGTGAGCTGCCTATTACAGCTGCGGTTTGAAACCCGACTGAGCCAGACCAGCCCTGGCCGAGAGTTTGGCGTTTGGCTGTCCGCCCCAGGGGGAAGGGGGAGGGTGGGATGGTTAATTCCATCTCGAAGGAAGCGTAGTTTGCAGCCCTCTGAAAATTTGCTTACCCCGTAGAGACGAGGAGGGCGAATAAAAAATAAATAGAGGGTATAATTGACCACTAAATTGGGAGAAAAAATCTGGTTAGTAGTAATGCAAACCAGCAACATCATCTAGAGTTTGTGACCTACATCACAATTTGTGATGCTAAGCAGTGCTCGTAAATCAGTTTCATAAAACAACCTCCTTAAAACATACATTACAGGAATTTAGCAGACGCTCTTATCCAGAGCGACTTACACAGTTTACATTTCTTTACATACAAGCCATTTATACAGCTGGATATTTTACTGAAGCAATTCAGGTTAAGTACCTTTAGCTCAAGGGTACAACAGCAGTGCCCCACCTGGGAATTGAACCAGCAACCTCTGAGTTACAAGCCCAGCTCCCCTAACCATTACACTACACTGCCAACATAAAACACATTCTCTTTTTCAAAAATGCATTTCAGATTTTTCCTTCAAATTTGGTGGCCTATTGTACCCTCTATTTCTTCAATTACCCCCCTCCAATGGGCCTGCCATCCACAGCCATGGGACATTCCCTTTTAACATTGCCTTTTGTGTCTCAGAGGAGCGCGATGATGAGGAAGAAGAAGACGAGGGCACGCAGGAGTCAAAGGAAGCAGAGAGCAGGAAGAAGTGACAGAGGTCACAACGGTGGCCCCACGCGCCCCACCTACATCCCATATCACTTCCACTCGGGTTCGATCTGGGTGCAGCGGAACCAGGGCCTCGGTAAGACAGTAGGGGACAGATGGACATTCAAGATAATGTGGCCCCGATTGCCCTTTCTGTTCAGAGAACCACGGGATAACAGAACATGAGGGTGCTTGTGCTATGTTTTGTCCAGCTAATATTTGCATTCAGGGCTGCAAGGTGGTGCAGTGCATAGCGCTGTCGCCGCACAGTAAGAAGGTCCCGGGTTCGAATCCCGAACGGCCGGGGCCTTTCTGGGTGGAGTTTGCATGTTCTCCCCGTGTCCATGTGGGTTTCCTCCGGGTACTCCGGTTTCCTCCCACAGTCCAAAGACATGGAGAGGCTAATTGGAGAGTCTAAATTGCCTGTAGGTATGAGTGTGTCAGTGAATGGTGTATGTGCCCTGCAATGGATTGGTGACCTGTCCAGGATGTATTCCTGCCTCTCACCCAGTAGATGCTGGGATAGGCTTCAGCCCTACCCCCGTGACCCTGACCCTTAGGAGCAAGCGGGTTAAGATAATGAATGAATGAACGAATTAATGATATTGCATTCATAAACAAAACAAAACAAAAGCTGTCATATGCAGTTTGTCCACTAGAGGGAGGGAAAGTCCATTATGTTCCGATATGAGAGAAAGTGACGTAGCGAATGGAGAACAATCTCACTCCCAAATCACTTTGAAGCGCAGCCCAATTAAATTTCATCAGACACATCCTGTGAAAGGAAAACAAATTAGTCCATAAGGGAGACAGCAATTACTGCCATTTTGCAACTGACCTCATTAATATCACTCAGTCTCAGTAACCCATAGGGGGCGCCAAGTGCGCATGGGTGAGAACATGCACAAGAATATAGATGAAGCCATTATTAACAACACAAGCCATTTAAAGCTATGTTTCATTGCGGCGGAAATGCAGAGAGATATATTGAAGCCGGTTAAAAAGAGACTCCCCCCCCCTCTTGTCTGTGTGTCTTGAGAAATGGCTCCAGCCTTGATTGGATCAGTTGTACTGGGGAGGTCACCTCAAGGTCCTCTCATGTGAAATTGATGTAGCAATCTGTAGATGTGTGACGCCTGCTGGGAAATATACACTGTCTTCCTGCGCTGATAACGGCTGGCATCGCAAGGCCTGGAGCCATGTTTGTGAGTCTGGCGCGGTGAACTCCCTACACACCAAAGCAAAAAGTAAGGATGACCTTCAGCACCACAGTTAGACTTAGCCCCCCCCAGCCCTGTAAATAAACACATCTCGCAATGGCTGATATACAAACGTTGTGCGAGTGCACAGGTGAGTGTAGAAGTGTCTGTTGTGTGCGTAATAGCCCGTGACACTACACCAGCAATGATGATTTACCGCACTGTCAATGTGCCAATATCCTTCCCCAAGGTCACCGTCGGAGATTAGTCATAAACTGGAAGTGGTAACTGATTTGGGGGGGGTCCCTCAGGACTGAACCATTGTACTCAGGGGGGGTCATGGGTGAGTGATACTGAGATTGACCTCTGGTGTCCTTCTTCATGACCCCTCTTCATGGTCTCTAATCTTGGAACATCCCCTGGAGGGATGTTTGTCAAGCAGCGATGACGAAACACAAACCCCCGAGTCAGTCAGTGCATTTTCTAGCGTGTGCTGGCCGTGTGCATTTTCCTTTAACCGAAAGAACTGGGCTATATTAGATTCTTTGACCCCTGGGAGAAGAGTTGGATTGTGGGTAATAGGTTTCGCGAAGACGTGTTCTCCTCCATTATTAAAATGTGGCTTCACGTTGCGTTAATAGTCGCGCGCCATTCGCCGGCCGGAAAGTGTCGAGTGGGCGCTACGCGTTGAGAGCAGATCAAACCTTCTTGGGGAGGGAGAGGGGCACTCGCAGGAATTTTGTGGGTCCACCAGGGGCAGGTCCAGACTACTTTAACAGGGGGCCCAAGAGTGGCACAGAACCACATGGGGGGACATACCAGAGTTACGGTGATGGCTTGGTGGGTTCCGGTTCGGAGGAGGCGATGCCCAGCCTGTATGTCACTGCCGGTATCAGGACTATGGTAGCAAACTCGTAAAAAATATATGAGGGAGTGGGATAATTGACGTGAAAAGGAGGGTATAATCTGATAGTAAAAATGGGGAGAAAACGGGGAGAAAAACAGCAGAAAAAGAAAATAGAAAAAAACCAAAAAACATTTATAATTCTTTTGTCACAGTATCTTGTATAAGACTTCAGAGATCACCTGAGATATGAGAGTTTCACTTACACACTCCCTATTTAGAGGTCCCGTGTGAGGTCAAATGAAAACGAAACGCGTCAAACTTGGAGCGGCATAAGCAAAGGGCAAAAACCGAGTGAAAAACGGCTGAATGGTGTAATGCGATGTACAGGGGTCAGTGTTCGGGTGAGTATTTCATCTCCGGTGCAGTGGGATAAGTTCTGAATACCGAAGTAGGCACGGCCCGGTTTCTGTGTGTGCGTTCCGGGTATCAATCTCTCTCCCAGAACAGGAGCCAGCTGGGACCAGTGGAGCAGGCCGCTCCGGGGTCTTATTGATCGATCCCGTGCCCCTGGAGCTCTGGGAGCGCGGTGGTAATAGAGGGGGCTGAACCGCTGCGTTCCCTCGAGGGTGTTCCCAAAACGGGATTGACGGGGACCACTGAATGAATTGCCCTGCTTCAGAACAGAGTTTTTTTTACCCCCCTCCTCCATTTTGCTCCTGTCGATGGAAGTGCAAAAAAAAAAAAAAAAAAAAAGACCCACTAACCTTTTCTTTCCCAATGTTACAGGTATGATACGCAGACGCCTGCAATGATGTCTACTGCCGCTTTACTGCACTGATCTTGTGCGCTAACTGATTGTTCTTACCTTGTATTAATGCACATCTTGTAAGTCGCTCTGGATAAGAGCGTCTGCTAAATGCTTAAAATGTAAATGTAAATGTAAATGGAAGTGCAATACCGTCTGATGGATGAGGGAGGTTTTGGTGATGGGGGTTCGTGATAATATGTGACTTTTTAAAAAAGTTTTTTTAATTTTGTTTCAGATTTTTTCCCATTTCCTCCCAGTTTAGTAGCCAATTACACCCTCTCTTTTTTCATGTCAATCTCCCCTTGTATTGTGAGTTTGCTGCCATAGCCCTGAGACCGGCAGTGACAAAGGCGAAGTACCGCCTCCTCTGAGCTGGCACTCGCCAAGCCATCGACTGTAACTCCAGTACACAGAGCCACTCTTATATGCAGAGAACTCATATCGGCTTCCCTCCCCCCTCCCTGGGGCGGACAGCCAATCGCCGCCCCCTAGTGGCACTCCCAGCCAGAGCCGACACTGGCGTGGCCGGTGGAATTGAACCACAGTGGTCAGCGTCAAATGTTGTAGCCACAAGACCACCCGGGAGGCCATGTGACTTGAAGTTTTGGGCTTAGATCCACCTCCAAAATAAAATTTTAGAAGCACAGCCGGTCACTGAAGGATGCCTGTCTCCTTCTGCGTGTCTGGGCCCTTCCCCTCTCCTCATAGATTTTTGCCTTGAGCGTTCTGAGCCCGGGTTTAAATTGGACTGTTAGTTGTCCAAGCCGCCCCATCTCAACGGAATCATTTGAAACGGTCTGGGAAGAAAAGCTTTTTTTTTTTTTTTTTTTTTTTTTTGCGTCACACCAGATAGATGCTTTTATGTGGATGTTGGTGCAACAGAGCAACACTGCACCAAATTTAAAGGGCCCTCGACGCGTCTTTACGGGCGGCATGAATTATGGAGAGATAAGCTGGGAAATAAAGTGCGTTTCACTGCCGATTACTGGGACAGTCTCACTAAAAATGGCTCTGATTATCTTCAGTGTGGCCAAGTGGGACTGTAGCTGCCGATACCCCCCCTCCTCCTATACCAGTAATAACCCCCTCCACTGCCCCCCCGGCCCCCCATGGCGCTCCCATCCATCATCTTGGCTGCGGGAACAGCAAATGCACAGAAATTGGCAACAAATTGTTCTGCCCTCGCTCAGCCCACAGAGACATTATAAATCCCCCGGCCGCTTCTCTCCCTTCAGCTCAGATCTAGCTTCCCCTCGGAGAGTGTAATGATGGGGACAATGAAGTCACTGGTCACTCACTGCCCTCTTGGGCCACAGTCTCTGTGCCGAAGACCTAAACTTCCATAGCCTTGCCACCCTCCCCTCCCCTCCACCCCGGCCCCCGCCCCCACTGACCGACCTGCTTCCAGCCAGGGCACGACGCGGCAAATACGGGAAATGTGTGGCGGTGCTTTCTGGCAGAACGTCTCCAGAGATGTGTGAAGAGAGACAGAGCAGGAACAGGCAGGCCGCACAGTCGTCCGTCACAGTGACGAGCGCAGGGACAAACCAGCGGCTCTCGCCTGCGCCCTCACTGCAGGCCACCCGAGGGCTCTGCGCCTGGCTTTTTGTTTGTTTCAGACTTTTTCCAGTTTTTCTCCCCAATTTAGTGCCCAGTTACACCCTCTATTTATTTTGATTTGCCCTCCCACACTAGTCCGCCACTCCTCTCTACGAGGCAAGCAAATTTTCTGAGGCCAGCGAACTCCGCTACCTTCGAGATTGAATTCGCCCACCCATGTCCTGGAGTCAACCTTGCGCTTCACTTGTTTAACACAGGAGGTAGGGCCTGTGCAGTACAGTAAACCAAGCCCCATTGGGGCCACATATACTGAAAAATGTATGCATTCACTACTGTAAGTCACTTTGGATAAAAGCTAGACTAAATGGCATATATTATTATTATTATATTATATTATTATTATTATTATTATTATTATTATTTATTATTATATTATATTATATTATATTATATTATATTATTATTATTATTATTATATTATATTATTATTATATTATATTATTATATTATATGATTATTATTATTATTATATTATTATATTATTATATTATAAAGGCTGCACAGAGGGGAACAGTCTCGATCCTTTGGCTCGTTGAAGGAGGTCTGACGGACAGGGAGGTGTGAGTGCGGGGCGGGGGATAATCACCCACAAATAGACTTTGTTAGTGACAATGAATATGGAATAGGGCGGACAGGGCTCAGGACACAGGACACAGGATGGCTCTTAGGATTAGACGTGTTCATCCTCATTCACTCCTCCGCTGACACAGTCAATCGAGCTGGTCAATCACAGCAGACTAGTCAATGCACAAGCTAGGCCAGAATCACAACGCCCACAGTCTACCCTGCACTCACAGGCTGAACTGGAGGGCTCCAGGACCACAGGAGGACTGGGGCTGAAATGCTCACCCTGTCCTCCACTAGGAAGTCTGGGTAAATGGAACAGTAGGAACACACCCGACAGCAAAGCCCCTCTGAACCCAAACCCCTCTCTGTCTTCTCTTTCAGTGCACAGCTGGGTGGAAAAGATCAGAGACAAGGTTAGTGCTGGCGTCGCCTCCAAGGCCGCTGCCCCCCTCAACAACCTCTCACAGGAACAGGAAGTGGGCATGCTGGTGTGAGTGAGTCACCACCACTCCTCTGAGTAGTGGCTCCATTTATTTTCCTCCGGATCATTTGTGGAGGGACAGAAAAAGAATGGTTAATGCATGTGCCTTTGTGTTGCGCTGCCTCTTAGTGCAGCTATGTGCAAGAAGATCTTTATGCATTTGCAGTGCATTTGTGTAATTGCATATACTCCATCACTCTCATAAAATCAAATGAAGTACAGTGAAATTTCCCTATGCTGCTTGCTTTTTGTGTGTATGTGTGTGTGTGCATACGTGCGTGTATGTGTTTGTGTGTGCGTGTGTGTGTGTGTGTGCTGGCGTGCGAGCATGTGTGTGTATTCTGGGCACTGGAGCAGGAGACATTCATTTTGAATTTATGAGGAAAATCGACTGTATGTCTGAAACGTCCGAACTGTATTGTAACGTGGAGAACAGCGGCTGGTCTGAGTTGGGGTAGTGGTGGTGGTGGGGGTGCCGCCATCTGATACGTTTGTCCTCCTCCGTGTGTGGGGGTCACGCAGGCGGGCTACGTGTCCGGGATGCTGGCGCCCGTGGGCATCGGGATCGCAGGGCCCTCTTCATCCTGGGCGCGCTCTACAGCATCAAGGTGATGCACCGCAAGAGGAGGAGCGGCTACAAGCGCCAGAGGAGGAAGGTGAGAGGAGGAGGAGGAGGAGGAGGAGGGGAGGGGCGGGACACACACAAGGGGTGTGTGAGAGAGAGAGAGAGAGAGAGAGAGAGAGAGAGAGAGAGAGAGAGAGAGGGAGAGAGGGAGAGAGAGAGAGAGAGAGAGAGAGAGAGAGAGAGAGAGAGAGAGAGAGAGAGAGAGAGAGAGAGAGAGAGAGAGAGAGAGAGAGAGAGAGAGGGGGTGGGCCGCCCTTCACACAGCGATGTGGCAATCGTCTGTCGGGGTGTCTGCAGTGTCTGTCTCCCTTTGACTGTTTGGTCTGTCCACACTTCACATTTTACACATCTTAGGCATTTATCAGACGCTCTTATCCAGAGCGACTTACACAGTTTTACATTTCTTTACATACAATCCATTTACACAGCTGGCAATATTGTCTGCAGTGTCTGTCTCCTTTTGACTGTTTGGTCTGTCCACACTTCACATTTTACACATCTTAGCATTTATCAGCTGCGCTCTTAGGGCATCTTACACAGTTTTAGGCATTTCTTTACATACTAAATCACCATTCAACTAATCAAGGCTGGATGATTTGAATTAGTTGAATCAGGTGTTTTAGTGCCTTTAGCTCACACTGGCCCTTCTCGGATAAGATTGCACCCCTGTACAACAGCAGTGCCCCAGCTGGGAATTGAACCAGCAACCTCTCAGTTACAAGCCCAGTTCCCCCCTAACCATTATGCTAGCACTACTTCACTTGTCACGTCCGTTCTCGGTGTGTTTGTTCCATCCTTAATGTTGGTCACGTGACGCTATGTCTCCAGCACAGGGAGGCGGGCAGCAGGCAGGATCGAGTGATGCTTCTGGCCGACAGCTCGGAGGATGAGTTCTGACCCGTCGGGGGCCAATCCGACGCCCCCGCCACAGGTCCAGCAATAAGCCACGCCCACCCCTGTACCCCCCTATAGTCCCCATGGCAACAGCTGTGGGATGACCCTTCGTTTTTGCACGCGCTCTCTTGGACCCCCCTCTCCCCTCTCCCCCCAAGATAGAGAGGCAGCGAAGCTGAGACGCCCGCTAGGAGCGCCTGTTTTCCCTGCCCCCCCCCACACTGCTGTGGAATCAGGACGTAGGGGCTCTGCTGTTGTGATGTCATCATGCAGGTGCAGTGCATCACAGGTAGCAGTCCTTAATCATCCAGTCATGTCCACACACCGCTGAATACACTCACACCGCTGAATACACTCACACACGTACACTGAGCTCTCCACCGAAAAGTTCCAGCCCGATGGACGGGGAACGCTTTTGATTAATGTGCCACACTTTGCTAAATGTACTCAGTCATAATGAATGTGGGGGATTTGGCTCTCATTGTTGTTTAAAAAAAAAAAAGAAGAAGAAGATATTCACTGGTAGGAATGCACGCAAGAAAATAATCTAATTTAGCATTAGAGAGGGGCGTCCACCTCTGAGCAGCCAGTACAGAGCTGATTCCAGCATATAATTCCACTCATTGCAAAAACACACACACACACGGAGTCGTTCATCTTGTTTACAAAAGTCAAATGGATATTCATTGTAATAAAAGTGTACGCCTTTGTTGATATGTAAACTGTACGACAGGATTAGAAACAAGTTAAAAAGCACTTTATGTGATGTTTGTTACAGTTAGTCTTAACTGAGTTGTGTGTAATTGACGAGCAATTGAGCAGAGAGCGATCCGGAACTTTGGATCGTGCAGTGTTCCGCGTTTGGAATGTTGGATCGCGCAGTTACCGCCAGACGAACCGAGCCTTCGTCTCACCGCGTAGAGTCGACGCCGTCCACCAAGAGAAGCGTGCGATGCCCGGGCATGCGTCTTGCATCTCGTGCAGGGAGTATGATTTTGTTGTAGCCCAAAAGTGCATGATGAGTTTGCTGCGCGCCGCCTGCAAATCGCTACGGCCATAACTGTACCAAGGAGGAGCCCGCACTGTGGACTGTGGAGCTGTGCGGCTGCACAATGTGCACACCGCCTCACGAGGACTACCGTACTGCGGTGGCGTTCCCGTCTTCATCGAGTCTACACGGGCTTTGCGCCTCAGGCCAGGGTTTAGTTTGGACATTGTCAGCGCTTGGGATGGGGAGGTGGAGCACGCTGCAGTCTGTGGCGATGCTCAGCCGGTGATTGACGGATGCCAGTAAAGGCCACAGCACTGTGGCCCCTGAGGGACTCCTCTCACTGCCTGCTGCTTTGTGCTCATTGGCCTGTGTCCTGCTGAACTGCGCTCACCGGATGATTTTTGTTTTTTTCATAAACATGCTGAACATGTTCAATGTCCGATTGCTGATGTTCGGCATGTAGGCCCTAACCCTGATTGTCCAGATATTGTCCTCTCTTTAAACAGGGCAGGGGTGTCAAACTCATTCCATCGAGGGCCGAGTGTGCAGGTTTCTGTTGTAACCAATGCATTACATCAGGTGATTTCAATTAGGTTCCCTCCTTAGTTGAAGAAGTGAGCTAATTGGTGAAATCACCTGGTGTAGTGCATTGGTTGCAACAAAAACCTGCATACACTCGGCCCTCGATGGAATGAGTTTGACACCTGTGTCCTAGGGTTATGATTCAAAGCTGGTATATATATATATATATATACACACTGCATAACGTTCGTACAACATTGTTGCAACATTGCAGAGACGTGTCAACTCTACCAACTACCACCGATGAATTCTGCATATTAATTTTTCAAAACCATATATATATATATTAAAAACCCTAGAGAGTAGCCAAAGGTTCTTGCTGTAAATGTTGCTTGTTTTACAGCACTTCTAAGATGTACAGAAGTGCAGATTTACCAGGGGGGGGGGCTCTGAGGGCGGGGTCAGCCCAAATGGAGGGGGTAGTCTTATTATTGTGAGGAATGCAACCAGTCTTGTGCCAAAAACTAAAGCTGTTGTTGTGTGAATTCTTATCATGCCTTTGCCTATACTGCTATATTAATGCACTGCTTCTGTGGTTGTCCAAATAATACAATAAATGGCGAAAAAACAAAAGCCGAGGGCTCTCTGCTGTTCTATTATTCACACAGACAAACAACAACAGTGGGGATATATTGCCTTCGGCCCCTATAAGGTAACCTATGGTTACCATCCAAATTATTGAACTCAGATGTATATTTTGGGTATCTACGACATGTAATAATTATATACATTATAATGACTATTTGTTTGGCTGTTTACATTTACACAGGCCACACATAACACAAATAGGGGCTAGCTAAAGATTGAATTTAAACATGTTTAAACATTTAATATGTCACGGTTGGGAGGTCATTGGTCTGTGTGGGTTTTCTTGCATTTCTAGCATTTCCTTATTTGTGAAGATACATACAGCCAACACTAAATTAAGAGTTAATTAGCAAAAAACGATAAACGCCGTCCCTGCTAAAACAAAACCTAAAAAGCCGTGATTGAGATTACAGTGCCGTCTTTGCGATAACTGTACATATAACACGAGATATATCGATTTTTGCAACGAAACGTTTTGTAAATCATTAAAGACGGCACTGTGATCTCAATCACTGTTTGGTTTCATTTTAGCATGAGTGGCGTTTATCGGTTTTTGCGTATGAACTCTTCAAATATTTAATTGGTTTTGTTCATCATTATCTGCAATAGCCTTCATTACTTATACAGTAATTACAGAATTTTATATGTGACTTAGCACCATTCATTTCCTCTCCTATAATACTGCACTTAGTGTAATTCATCCCTGTTTCCTTGAAGTGCTCATTTTGTTCTCAAGTTCAAGTTCAACTTTATTCTCATATGTATTTAATACAATGAAATGCTTGTGCTCTGGCTCTCTCTGCCTTGAACACACAAAGGACACACCATCCCAAAAACAATAGACACTACAGGCCTACCTATACTATGTACACAATGTACACAATGTATACATATACAGTATATATACATACACAACATACAGTACACAATACACAATATGCAGTACGCGATAACATCACATTACATATTATACAACAAACGTGAAGTGCATATGGAGCGTCAGCTGTTCAGCAACCTGACTGCCTGTGGAAAGAAACTGTTACTGAGGCGGGCGGTGTGTGATTCAATGCTCCGGTAATGTTTTTTAGATGGAAGGAGCGAGAACAGCCCATGAGCCGGGAGGCTGGTGTCCTTGAGAATATTTTGAGCTTTCCTTTTGCAGCGAGTGCTATAAATGTTATGAAGTTGTGGTATTTCCATGCCAATGATCTTATTCTGCTGTGTTTACAGTCCTTTGTAGCGTTTTGCCATCCTGAGCACTAAGGTACCGCCTGTCAGGATGCCCTCAATGGCACAGCAATAAAAGTTCACAAGAGTTTTGGTTCCCATACCAAATACCAAAACTCCTGAGACGCCTCTGAGAGAACACAGTCTCTGCTGTGCCTTCTTGAGGATGCAGTTGGTGTCGAGAGACCATGTGAGGGTGCCTAAGATGTGCTTGCCAAGAAGAAGACGATCCATTGATGGAGATAGGAATGCAATTTGCGTGATTCGACGCTCTGCACATAAAGACTAGGACGATCCTCCATGTCCCATTCCCATTACTGTGGATCCTCCATGTCCCATTCCCATTACTGTGGATCCTCCATGTCCCATTCCCATTACTGTGGATCCTCCATGTCCCATTCCCATTACTGTGGATCCTCCATGTCCCATTCCCATTACTGTGGATCCTCCATGTCCCATTCCTCCATGCTCAGATCCTCCATGTCCCATTCCCATTACTGTGGATCCTCCATGTCCCATTCCCATTACTGTGGATCCTCCATGTCCCATTCCCATTACTGTGGACCTTGTGGGGCAAGTCTGCAGCCGTGTTAACATTAATTACCATCCACAGCCACACTTAAGACCTTCACCGCCCGACATGCATGGAGTATAAACGGCTGATGAAATTTTAATGAGAAGAGAACGTTGCAGTTATTGGTCCCTGCTGTGAATGGGGTACGAGGGCTGTCTAAGGGCTATTAAAGTGTGATACATTAGCCTCAAGGGCAACCACACGCAGTGTGAACACGAAGGCAGAGAGACAGACTTGTGACATACAATTCTTTAAAGGATGTGTAACAGGTAACCGCTTACCAAAAATAAAGAACATACAGTACTTGAGTAAATGAGGGATACAAAGTATATGGGAAGCAGGTGGTTCCACACAGGGGTGGTCCCTGAGTTAATTAAGCAATTAACATCCCAGCATGCTTAGGGTCATGTATTAAAATGCTGGGCAGGCCCAGCTGCCGTTTATTTTGGCTACCGTGGCTAGAGGAGGAGATCTCAGTGTCTTTGAAAGAGGGGTGATTGTTGGGGCACGTTTGGCAGGAGCTTCAGTTGAAGAGCGAGCAGTTTCATTAAGAACAGTCCATCAAGAACTTCACCACTTTCAAGACACAACTTAAGACTCACCTTTTCATCTCTGCTTTTCCAAACCACTAAACTTTAAATTGCACAAAACCACACAATGAACACCCATGCCAGCTTTTCAGCCCCTCTTTTTAGGAAAAATAAATTATGTGTATTATTATGTGTAAAGGACAATTAGATTGTATGTATTTGTGTTGCTCTTTTTGTTGTTTTTAAATGGTATCTGTTGTAAAGCACCTTGAGATTTCTCTGTATTTTAAAGTGTGCTATATAAATAAAATTAATTATTATTATTATTATTTCACAGAGAGGGATACTATGATCAAGTTGCAGTGCATAAACCCCTTATTACACCTTAAAATGCACGTTTGCAAGTAAAGTGGGGCAAAGAACAAAGACAGTGGTCTACTGAGCAGTGGGAAAAAGCCATATGGACAGATGAGTCATCCTTCACCTTGTTCTCAAGAAGCGGACGAGTGCATGCGTGGCAGACGATAAAACAAACATACAGGCCCAAATGCTTTTTCCCACAGTGTACTGTTCTGGAATTTACATTTACATTTACAGCATTTAGCAGACCTTCTTATCCAGAGCGACTTACAAAAAGTGCAATTAAACATGGTAAGATTAATCATGGTTAGTGCAAGAGATCAGTGCAGTAATACGGCAGCAGACATCATAGTTGGCAGCTGCACACCGTACCTGTAACACAGGGAAAGAAAAGTGAGGTTTTATTTTTTTTGTACATTTTTCGCTGGGAGGAAGAGCAGCTCAGTCTTCCCCAGGTTCAGCATCAGGTGGTGGGTGAACATCCATGCGGAGATGTCTGCCAGGCATGCAGAGATACACGCCAGGACCTGGGTCTCAGAAAGGGAGAAGGAGAGGAAGAGTTGAGTGTCATCAGCATAGCAGTGATGTGAAAAACCATGAGCAGAGATAACCAAACTATCACTCCCTTCAGGAAACACACTTGACCACAGTTCTTCAATTACAGATGGATGAATTTATTCTCTCTCTCTCTCTCTCGTCAAATCCACCGTCGAACTGTACAAAGTTCACAGTAATGCACAACATATTCGCCTAACAACTACAACCTAAGTACAAAACATGAACACAAAGTCAGGATAACATTAATATACCTCACTGGCTGCACATAACCAAGAAGGGAATGGGTCCACTTGAACAAAAAACGTCTTCAAAAGAATACTAAACATAATCTTCAAAAACAGGCAATGTAATGACTTGTCACACATCTTGTAAACTTTGATAAAACTTATAAAAGGAGCTTCTGCTAGCTACATGCTAGCCACTTAAACGGAGCTTCTGCTAGCGTTACAACATAGTGCAACACATGTCTTAGAGGAAATAATTGCGACAATCAGAAATGTCCCGGTGCAACACAAAAACGGAAAAGGGTTCTTGCATAACTACTTACATAATTACTTACAACAAATCAATACATATAAAAATAAAATCATATAATATGTAACATTAACTGAAGTTCAAGTTTCAAGTAAAATAAATAAATGACAACAAATATTATTTTTGGCAGTTAAACAAACCAAGTGACTTGGTATACAGGGAGAACGAATCAAATCAAATCAAATCAAATTTATTTGCATAGCGCTTTTCACAATTGAATTGTCACAAAACGCTTAACAGAGGGGGAACCCAGGCCTAGACCCCCCCCCAAAAGCAAGCCTAAAGGCAACAGGAGATGGCCTAGCACCGAGCCCTGTGGGACACTGGTTGAGAGGGTGTGGGGAGAGGAGTGGGATAGCCAGGGACGATTTAAACCATGCCAATCCTGAGATTCCCATCTCGGCGAGAGATGAGAGCAGGATATGGTTATGGTGTGGGGTGCATTTTCCTGGCATGGTTTAGGTCCACTTAGAGGGCAAGGTAAATGGCAATAAATACAAAGCCATTCTGAGTGATCACCTTCATCCTATGGTGAAGCATTTCTATCCTGATGGGAGTGGTCTCTTCCAGGATGATAATGCCCCCATCCACAGGGCACGAGTGGTCACTGAATGGTTTGATGATCATGAAAATGATATAAACCATATGCCTTGGCTGTCTCAGTCACCAGATCTCAACCCAATTGAACACTTATGGGAGATTCTGGAGCGGTGCCTGAGATAGCATTTTCTACCACCTTCAACAAAACATCTAACATGATGGAACTTCTCATGGAAGAATGGTGTTTCATCCTTCCAAGAGTTCCATACATTTGTAGAGTCTGTCTCAAGGCACATTGAAGCTGTTTTATTGGCTGGCGGTGGCCCAATGCCCTATTACAGTTTTTCACAATTGTTAACACACAAAAAACAAAAATTCGGCACAATTTGCACAACCTTGACTTCATGTACCAATCGCTCGACCCAATTTGGCACTACTTCACACTCCCTTATCTGCATTAGACTCTGACTTTCCTTCTTTACACTCTGATGTCAATTACACATCACCTTGTTGTCAAAACACTACACACAATGTTCAGTTGTTGCACACACTTCTCAAGTAAAATCTCAAAGCATCAACCTACAACACACAAATAGTCAAATCTCTAAACATTCAGGTCTGTTGAGCAATTTGCAATCAGGACTGCAGCATAAAAGTGCCTTGAGCCTCTGTTTTGTTTGGTGAACAATGGAGAACTTTGAAGAGAGAGACAACCAGAGAAGGAGAGGGGTAAGAGTGAGAGGTGGAGGAGGAGGAGGAGGAGGAGGAGGAGAAGGAGGAGGAGGAGGAGGAGGAGAAAGAAGAAGGAGAACGGTCATCTCTAATGAGATTCGGGCCACTGTGGTAGACCATGTGCTCAACCATGGTTTGAGCATGAGGAGGCTGGCCAGAGGGTCCGACCAAATCTCAGCCGCTTTACAGTTGCTGCCATCATTAGAACCTTCAAGAAAGAGAACAGGTATTTCTCTTTTTTTTGTGTACTGTAATACTGCATATCAATAGAATACAGTGTGCTCACAGTATTTGTATTTTGCAGGACTGAAAGAGAACCACACCGTGGAGGAAGAACACGCACTTTCACAGTCGAACAGGAGACTGAAATTGTAAATATGGTTTGTGAGAACAATGCTATCACACTCCGACAGATACAAACTAGGATCCTGGCTGACCATGCTACATTCAGGAACGTCCAGACCATCAGCCTCTCTACATTGGACCGTATTCTTCGCAGGAAGGCCATGCGGATGAAACAGGTGTACAGGGTCCCATTCGACCGAACACAGACCGCGTCAAGGAGTTACGGAGAGAGTTTGTGCTTGTAAGTCCCATACATTCAGCACTGACACATGCATGTATTGTACCTGTAATCCAATATTGTCCCTTTTCTACAGTGTCTCACTGTAGCCCACAGTGTTGACTCTCTGTGTCCATACTGTAACTCGCATTCTCATTCTGTCTGTTTCAGCGGATCCAGGAGCATGACACAGCTAATGAGGTATACGAGTATATCTTCATTGATGAGGTTGGATTCAACCTGGCGAAGAGGAGGCGCCGGGGCAGAAATGTAATTGGCCAGCGGGCCATTGTTGAGGTCCCCGGCCAGCGTGGTGGGAACATCACAATGTGTGCTGCAATGAACCACCATGGGATCCTGCACCATCATGCCCACCTAGGGGCCTATAACACTGCCCGTCTCCTCGCCTTCCTGGATGGCCTGCATGACCTGCTGGTACCACCTGGCCAGATAGATGGCCCACAGCGGATCGATCACGTCGTCATCTGGGACAATGTGAGCTTCCACCGGGCTGCTCAAGTGCATGAGTGGTTCCAGGACCACCACATTTTCCGTTCTATACCTTCCACCTTATTCTCCTTTCCTGAATCCCATTGAGGAGTTTTTTTCAGCTTGGAGGTGGAAGGTATATGAACGGAACCCACAGGGCCGGGTCCCACTGCTCCAGGCCATGGAGGAGGCTTGTGGCGACGTGAGTGTTGAGGCCTGTCAGGGCTTCATGCGCCACGAGGCGTTTCTTCCAACGCTGCTTGGACAGGGAGAACGTTGCCTGTGATGTGGATGAGGCCCTCTGGCCAGACATGAACCGGAGGCGTGATGCCTAATTTATTTTGTGAAGGGGGAGGGGGTTGAGCAGGCCGGTTTACTGTACTGTACTGTTCTCTGTGTGTACCAAAATAAAACTTTTTTGCTGCATATTTGTGTGCTGTTTTATGTTTGACTATGAACAAAGTAGGCCTACACTGAGACATTTTACAAAAGGAGAAATGGCTCATTCTCCAGAGTCATTGTCATTCATATGGTGTGTTCCATTTCTATGATTGTGTTTTAAATTTTGCACTTCAGTGTGCTGTAAATGCTTGGTAGTGTGCAGCAAATGCTTAGTTGTGTGTACCAAATGAAAACATGAGTTCCATTTTGTGAACAGTTAAGAGATTTGATGGCAAAGAGTCATCTTGCAAAGGGAGTGTCAGGTTTAGAATTTTGTGTGTGAGGTTTTCAGTTTTGTGTGTGCAGTTTTGAGAAAGCCGTTATTGTTTTGAGAAACGTGTGTTAACAATTGTGAAAAACTGTAAACATAGCATATGCCATTTAGCAGAAGCTTTTATCCAAAGCAACTTACAGTAGTGAATGTATACATTTTTCAGTATATGTGGTCCCAGTGGGAATTGAACCCTCAACTGAAGCATTGTCAGCACCATGCTCTACCTACTGAGCCACACAGAAGCACACAGAACCTATTACAGTAATACACTTTATGTTGGTGTTTCCTTTATTTTGGCAGTTACCTGGACGCATCCACTGAAAGGTTTTTCAGATATTGGCCTAAACCCAGGAAACATTTTTGTTGGACTTACCAAGGACATTGCAATTGTTGCAGGCAATTGATTTTTGTAGGGGTGGAGTATCCCATTTAAGACGTAACGAGAGTTAAGTAATTATATATCAACTACACCCACACTTGAATGGTTACTCATATTGGCGTGTAACAAGAAGGATCCTTTGTTTTTACCTGCAGTATATTTTAACTATCCTGTCTTCAGGGAGGGGGCAGGTGGTGCAGTAGATAGCACTGTCGCCGCACAGCAAGATGGTCCTGGGTTCGAATCTGTGTGGCCTTTCTGTGTGGAGTTTGCATGTTCTCCCCTTGTCCGCGTGGGTTTCCTCCAGGTACTCCGATTTCCTCCCACAGTCCAAAGACATGCAGGTTAGGCTAATTGGAGAGTCTAAATTGCCTGTAGGTGTGAGTGAATGGTGTATGTGCCCTGCAATGGATTGGTGACCTGTCCAGGATGTATTCCTGCCTCTCGCCCAATGCATGCTGGGATAGGCTTCAGTCCCTCCCCATGACCCTGACCAGGAATAAGCAGGTTAGATAATGAATGGATGAATGAATGAATAAATGTCTTCAGGAAGCAAGTCAAGTCAGCGCCCTATTAAGACACTTTATGTTGACGTTTCCTTTATTTTGGCAGTTACCTGTATGTACATACCTTTGCAACGCATCTTCACTGTACAACCGGAAGGGAAGGAGTTTGACATTACACATTAGGCCTTACTTTCCTCAACAGTACTATCTGCAGTATCTGACGAAGCAACAACTGACAGACAGACGGACGCAGCCACCGTTACCCCCGGATTTGCTGAGGCTTTTTTTTCTTTCTGCAAGCAACACATCATTAGACGCCCAATGGAGAGACTAGAGAAATGTCATCAGCCACACACTGACAAGGACACACACTCTGCTGTCAGGGACTAGCTGTGAAAAGGGGCTGTGGCACGCGTGTAACCACAGACATGCTTCATCTCAACGTGTGTGGGAGAGGCAGAGACAAAGCAATGTCAAACAGGAGGCAAGGACGAGTTTCAGATCCCTTCATTTTAATTCCACTGGACAATGGTACTTGCATATCAGTGTGTGTGTGTGTGTGTGTGTGTGTGTGTGTGTGTGTGTGAGTGTGTGTGTGTGTGTGTGTGTGTGTGTGTGAGTGTGAGTGTGTGTGCGTACGTGTGTGTGAGTGTGTGTGTGTGTGCGTGAGAGTGTGCGTGAGCGTGTGTGTGTGTGTGCGTGTGTTTTTGTGTGTGTGTGTGTGTGTGTGAGTGTGTGTGTGTGTGTGTGTGTGTGTGTGTGTGTGTGTGTGTGTGTGTGTGTGTGTGTGTGTATGTGTGTGTGTGCGTGTGTGTGTGTGTGTGTGCATACGTGTGTGTGAGTGTGCGTGAGCATGTGTGCGTGTGTGTGTGTGTGAGTGTGTGTCTGTGTGTTTGAGTGTGTGTGTGTGTTAGGGATGAGTGAGATTAATGAAGTGTATGAAGCGAAGCCGCTACATCCCTCACACTAATGAATGCATTCATAACCGCCCAGCATGAGCAGGGCAGCCTCCCCATCATTAGCAACAGCAGCAATTAACTGGGTGTCTCCTGTCTAATGAGAGTAACTTCATTATGAGCAGAGGGGAGAGGAGGAGAGACAGAGAGGAGAGGACCAGGGAGGGGGAGAGAGAGAGAGAGAGAGAATGGGAGAGAGAGAGAGAGAGAGAGAGAGAGAGAGAGAGAGAGAGAGAGAGAGAGAGGAGAGAGAGAGAGAGAGAGAGAGAGAGAGAGAGAGAGAGAACGGGAGAGGAAAGGACCAGGGAGGGAGAGAGAGAGAGAGAGACAGAGAGAGAGAGAGGGAATGGGAGAGGAAAGGATCAGGGAGGGAGAGACAGAGAGAGAGAGAGAGAGAGAGAGAGAGAGAGCGAGAGAGAGAGAGAACAGGAGAGGAAAGGACCAGGGAGGGAGAGAGAGAGAGAGAGAGGGAGAGGGAAGAGAGATTGTGGAGGAAAAAAAGATGAGTGAGAGAGAAAATATGAAAGGAGGAGAAAGGGGAGTATACATCAAAATGTCAAAAACGTAAGCGATGTTAGTCACCCTGGGTACGGGCACCCGCTATGCAAATGAACTCCATAATGAACAGCAATAAAATAGCTCCTCTACGAAACATAGAGTAGTTCTCCTCTCCCTCTCTCTTGCTGCCCCTCTCTTTCTGAAACCTTCCCCGTCTCCTTCTCAAACCCTTTCTCCACAATCCTTTCCTTACCGTTTATTTTTACCTTTCTCTCTCTCTAAATCCTTCCTGTTCCCTTTCTCCCTTTTCACATACTGTCTAGTTAATTTATACAGCTCAACATTTAGTGAAGAAATTCAGGTTAAGTACCCCGATCGAGGTCTCAGTGGCCAGGAGGCCTCAGGTGAAGTCACACGCATGCTCTGGTCGAAGGGCCGGTTCCTTAACCACTACGCCTAGCCGCTACCCCGGTGTTAAAAACTAAAATCACCCTCTCCGTGAGTGGGTATTGCCAATCCCCTTTACGCGCGCAGCTCCCGTCGTACGAGTCGATAAGCTCGTTGCGGCTGTCCATCTTTCCCCTCGCCTGACAGCGCGCTCAATCCCACACCACCTCCTCTATAATTGAAGCCATACATTGCTACATGCTGTCACTAATTCACAGCCCGTGCAATATTTAGCAGCTTTTTCCAAACCTGACCTCAGTAGGTCGGCACACACACACACACACACACACACACACACGCACACACACGCACACGCACGCACACACACGCACACACACGCACACACACCGCGGCCCAGCTCCTTCTATATTTAAACCCTGAAAAGTTTCTGTTTTCTACCTCCCTTTTCCCCCTCGCCTTGAGGGGAGTTATCTTTAGTGCCCATGGAATATTTATACAGGCTGAAGGCTGGCAGCTCTGTTATTGATCCTAAAGGTGACCGATTGGCCCCACTGCGGGGTGAGGGGGGGGCGGGGGATGGTGAGGCATCGTGTGACTTGGCACGAGTGAAGTGTCCTTTTACTCTTAATCGGAGAAAGCACAGGACAGAAATTAATACATCTGCTCTTTCCTCAAAACCCTCCCCCTCTTTTAATGGTCTTCTTCTGAAACCTTTGGCTATAATTTTCCTGTCATGATTTACCGAAGAGGGGAAACTGTTTGGGGGGGGGGGAGGGTAGCTGCACTGGAGATTCAGGCACTGTATCATTAGGAGGGAATTTGATTCATACCCCCAGACTTGCTTGCACAGTCAAAAAAAACCCAGGTGCTTCTTTTCACAGAATTCCTGGAGCCCAAAAATGAAACCACAAAACTAAAGGAACCCCCCCTCACTCGGCTTGGTTAATTGAAACCGTTACTCAAACTGAAAGAAAAACATTTAAGGGATGATTACAATCAATGCACGGTGTGACAACTTAATCCTTTCAGAAAGACTTCAAATAATTAAAAACAGAGGTAGCCAACCCTGAGCCCAGACAGCCATGGGGTCTGCTGGGTTTTGTTGTTCTTCAGCACCTAATTGATCACAAAGCGTTTGATTATACAGCTCACTACTCACCTCACCTCGATAATGATTGCTATTTTTTATATTTTCTCTTTCTGCTTTTTTCCAAATTTTTCTCCCAATTTAGTAGCCAATTACATCCTCTTTTTTCATGCCAATTATCCCCTCCCTCATATTGAGAGCTCGCTGCCGTAGTCCTGAAACTGGCAGTGGCATGCGGTGGAGCACCGCCTCCTCCGAGCCGGAACCCGTCAAGCCGTCACCGTAACTCCGGTATGCACACAGAGCCACTCCTATACGCAGCGAGCTCGTATCGGCTTCCCTCCCCCTCACCCGTGGGGCGGACAGCCAACTGCTATCCCCTAGTGACACTCCTGGCCAGAGACGAAACTGGCACAACCTGGTGGAATCAAACCCTGGTCGCAGTGGGGAGCGGACGTTCTACTGCTACACCACCTGGGAGGCCCATGATTGCTCATTTTAAGGTGAAAACTAAAACCAGCAGACCCTGTGGCTCCCCTGGATCAGGGTTGGGGACCCCCAGAATTACAGCATTGGGGTTTTTTACTGGCCATTATAAAATACATAGATGGAGTATTAAACACACCAACCCGGGAAGATGTAACCAGAGCGGATCTGGAGTGCATCGTAAGTTCCATCGTAAGATCCATCGTTAATTTACATGGAAACCCTTCGTAACTAAAGCAGCACGTTATCTCCGATGTTAATTGACGTGCTACCCTACCCTTTATTAAAAATAAAGTGCTTCTTGAGTTCACTTTTGCGTGCTCTGCTCTTCACTGAAGACCCCCACAAAGAGTACTTTAAAATCAAGTCACTGTCCATCCTGGGAATGTGGACATTTAGCGACATACATGGATTTATTTCGTTTATTACATTTATCACACATGTAAATTTAGACATAACGTCATATTAGGCTATTTATTAGCCTATAATATGATGTGTTATGTAGCCTATATCATCACATGGTTAGCCAAAGCAACATTGAATAGCCTATTTCAGCACTAAAGTGATTATAAGATTCAGCCGTGATACAAATGCAAGAGGGCAATGGCTCTTTATGTAATTTCATTTAATTTGCAAAGATACAAATATCTGTATTTGTAGCCTATATATTCAGTAATTCTATGGACTAAACCCTGTATGGCTCAGTAGGTAGAGCATGGCATTGCCAATGCTTAGGTTGTGGGTTCAATTTCCATTGGGACTACATGCACTGAAAAATGTATGCATTCCCTAGTGTAAGTCTGCTAAATTACATTATTTATTTTAATTGGTCACTAGAATAGGCTATAAAGATGAGACTTTTACCGGGTTCCATATTAAGTCGAATTTCAATTAACTTGGCATCTAATGTTATCAATTAACTCGACACCTTCAAATAAGAGCAACAGGAAGGCCTAACCAGGTGTCCCTGGAATCCATTTAACCAAAGACACCATCTGCGTAGCCAAGCATTGCACCTTAATGCTGCTGTACTGTTGGCGCCAGTGTTAGCATAATGGTTAAGGAACTGGGCTTGTAACGCAAAGGTTGCAGGTTCAATCCCAGGTGGGGCACTGCTGTTGTACCCTTGAGCAAGGTACTTAACCTGAATTGCTTCAGTAAAATATCCAGCTGTATAAATGGATTGTATGTAAAGAAAATGTGAAACTGTGTAAGTCGCTCTGGATAAGAGCGTCTGCTAAACGCCTGTAATGTCTGTACGGGCAAACATAGACCCACTCCTTTGTATGTGCTGCCCCAAGGGGTTGTACACTTCCCCAAAAACCTGGATGTAAATATCTGAAAGCCATCAAATTCTACAGTGTTGTTTCTAGAAACAGGACCCAGGCATCCACTGGTGTCTGTCTAGACTGGTTAAATGGTTTTAGCTGGTCACATGCCATACTGTATGGGTGTTTTACTATACAATGACATCTCTTGTACAGATATGAGAGAAAGGTCAATTCTAAGATTATTAAAAATGTTTTTTTTGTGGTTCCTGCATCAGATATATATATATGCCATTTGGCAGACGCTTTTATCCAAAGCAACTTACAGTAGTGAATGCATACATTTTATCAGTATATGTGGTCCAAATGGGAATAAAACCCACAACCTAAGCATTGCCAGTGCCATGCTCTACCTACTGAGCCACATAGAACCACAGCACACATAAGAACCAGATAATTGTGTAACCCTTTTACGGTGTAATTCAGACCCTCTTTTTTTGGCATGGCTGGAAAGGTCTTGCCATTTCTTTCTGACATCCATCCCAGTTCTAAACTGCACACTGGAAGCAATTAGTTTGGCTGTGATGTCGTCCATGTTTTTTCTCTCAGTGTTGGAGAGACTGCCCCGAGCCTTAGAAAACAACATTTGTTTGTGTTGTGCTACTTCATCAAAAGAAGTAGAACTTGGTCCAAGGAGAAGTGTTGTTTTCTCTTTCTTGTAGGTTCTGCCATTTCCTTTCACTTCAGAGGGATTCGCTCTCCAATAGTGTGCCTGTTTACAGTACAGTGGGGTCCAAAGATGTGAGTCCACTACCAAGATCTGTTTGTTTTCATCATTCATCTAACACAACATTTTCACTCAGGAGAAGAAATTTGACCTCTAACTACTTCACTAAGCTCTGCAGACAAAATTATAAACAGCTGCAAAAACCTTTGCAAAGGAAGTGTCCTTTTTCAAGATTAAAGCACCTGCAGTAGCAACGAGAACACATAGAACACATAGTCAAAACCATTAATTGTTACAAGACCAAAACAAGTCACTGTGTATTAGGAGTGTCCATGTATTAAAACTCAAATGAAAAATAAGGTGTCACAACATTTTGAGGACATTCAAGACATAATTGACATTCTTGAATAACAAATGTCACAAGTAAAGATTTTGTGTGATAAAGATTTTGATGAACAATGAAAAGAAACAGATCTTGGCAGTGGACTCACACTTCTGGACCCCACTTAATACCTTTCCCTGAAATTGTATTCTTCAAAATGTACTGTTATAATTACTTGTAACCATTTATAATTAATTTACACCATGCCAATGTCCCAAAAAACAAACTGGATGTTGCATTTGTCAATTGATTGTTTCATTACGGACTTGCTTTGCTTTTTGCCAGACTGGTTGCTGGGGCAGAGTTAACTAAGAAGCAAGTTAAACTCACACGTGGCTTTTGGGAAACCCACGTAGAAGTAGCACGCACTTTCCCTCCGTTCATCATAAAGTCGAACGTTAATCTCTAACGCTCAACGTTTTCAGGAAACCCACCCGCGTGCTCCTATATCTGAGAAGACAGCGATTAATTCTGCCCGTCAATCATCCGAGAAGAGAAGGCACAAGCCTTCGCCACTCATTTCACCGTGAATCTCTTTTGTCAGTACAGGCAGCATTTAAATTAAGGCCACCAGTCAGCATTTAAATACTGACTGAGATCCTCTAAGGATTGAAATTATAGGAAAATGAGACCACTACTGTTAAAAATACAGAGCATATAGCAAGCATCTCGTTGTGGACAAAAAGAAAGTGCTAATTGAATCCTGACATTGATCAAACAGCGGGAGAAAAGAGATTACAACAGCAACAATTTGCAAGCCCCAAGATGTTATCATTTCCCCCTACTGACAAAGGCTCGCCTGATCGATACGCCCTTCGGTTTTGTGTGGCACGCCACACTGCAAAGGGGCACAATCCTTGGCCGTGTGGATGAATAGACAAACAGGGGAGCGTCTCCGCTGGGGTTTGTTCCTCACCGTCAGCTACGTGTGTCTAATCCTAGATCGCACATTGCTTTCGCCAGAGATTAAAATTGATTCAGTCAACTCTTCTGTCTTAGAAAAAGTCATTATAAAACAATCAGCCAACTCGTTCCGTGACGATTTATCAAATCATTGTGCCCAGCAGGTGATTTGGGACATAGAAATGCAAACCGTGTCCTCGCCGTTTCCTCGTTGATATTCCGGAACATACCTTCGCCCATGGTGCTGGATAAACAGTGGCGGAAATGAGGAGAAGCTCGGCTCACGTTGACAAACAGGAGCAGAACTGAAGCTTTAAGAGACAGGCAGCCGGAAGGACAGACCGACAGACAGAGAAGCAAATAAGGAGCATGTGGGTAGATCAAACCCGGGTATAATCAAGGCATAATACCAGGTTGGTATATCCCTGTAGAATTCAAGTAATCCCTGTAGAATTTTGTTAAAACCGTCATTAATCATTGGGCTCCATTGTTCTCTTGCAGAAAGGCATGTACTAGATTACATGGAAAACCTGAGAAAGGAAGATGCATGTGTGAAAAGCCAAGTGTTTCTATAATACTCAAGAGTGTGATAGTGGGTTTGGGTGGACAGATAAACAGACAGGAAGACACTAGGACAGACATTGCATAGAGACTAGTGGACTGACGGAGTGAGACCTATACAGGGACAGACAGGGATGTCATGATGTCATAAGGGCCAGACTAAGCCAGTGCCTCCCAGATGGCTTCAGAAATGTAGTATGCCCATGCATACCTGACATCCAGTTATAATAACAAATGAATCATCAAACAAAGTCTAGAGTAAAATGACATGTAAATTAGATTAATAAGCTACAATAAAACTAATAAAAACAACTAATAAGCAGTAGTAAAATACCAGGAAAGAAAAGGTTAGTAGATTTTTTATTTTTGTATTGATATGTAAAGTTTAAATGCAGGAGAGGACCATGGTTATGGAGAGGAGAGAAATAACTGTGCCCTAAAAGTCATGGGAGAGGACCCAGGGAGTAGTGAGGAAATAGGAGCGGACCCAAAACAGAGCCGTGAGGTACCCCAGAGCAGAGAGAATACTCCCTCGGCACCTCTGGTAGAATAACAACAAGCAAACATGGGCAACACCACAATAATTGATCCCGTCCATCAAAGCCAGCCAAGTGATCAAGAATAATCAATAAAAAGGAAGTTACAGAAGCAAGCGAGAGCAGACCAGAGTCGATAACAGATTGAGGAAGAATTGATTACTTCACCAGGATTCTTACTAAAGCATAGAAGTTGGATATTTTGCACTTCAAAATGAACACTTCACACTGCAAATATGGTATAAATTGTCAAGAATAACAAGTGCTGTAAAAGTGTATCTCTGTCCCTGGTGAGTATTCAAGTTTTATTGACACAAACCTGTCCTTGTGAGATGTCTGGAACAGATGCAGATCACACGTGTTGGACATCCGCATCTCTGCTCAGTGCTGCATGTCTGTGAGTAGACAAGAATTACATCAAATGTTCCTACAGCCATAATGAAGATAGAACCAGAGCGCGGCCATTTTTCTTGCAACTGAAAAAACCCCATACATAAAACCGTCAATCAATAGAGACGTTCCCATGAACTATGCCAAGGGTTGAAATGGATAAGCACCAATAGTAAACTGCAAGTGCAGGGCTCAGCATTAACTCCGATTATTTCCATTTGCCTAGAGGGATTTTAATCTAATCAATAAACGCGTTACCTTTATTTATTGACCACTTCCCCCGACCACAGTAACATGCCCTGCTGGTTGCGGATGCCCTCCTACTGTAGAACAGAAATGCCTTGATAGATTTCCACATTAAACTTTGCTGCATTTTATAAGTTTCAGCAAAAAACTGCCCTAAAATACTGTCTCAACGCGGCCAACCGCTGCTCTCGCCCACACTGCAGCCTGCCACTACCCTCCACTCGATTTCGATCAGGCCTCTGGAGACAATTAACATTTAGGGGAAAACATCACACCTATAATAGAAAGCCCTGCAATGCCAAGTAATGGAAATCTTCAAAAGAATGTGTAAGACACAAATCTGTCAAGGGGTAAATGCAAATGGACCCGACTGAATGCCAGTTTAGACATAACATTAGAATGTTTACATTCCAACATTTTTTTTAACCAATTATGCTTTACAGCAGGGTTACTCAAATCATGGTCCTCGTACTGTTGTTTTTTCACCCTCCCTTTACCTGGCAGTCTGGTGTGAAGACACTCTGGCCAAGCAATTGCACGAATTGTTCAATTAATTACCCGAGAAAAGGGAAAACCAGAACCGTGTTTGTATTCGAGGGCCAGATTTGGGTGCACGAGCGCTCGTCAACATTCGAAATTGTCTGGACTCTTTGTGGCGATGGATTGTGGTTTGAGGATGTGAAGCCGCGTTTTTAAAGACTTTTAAAAAGACTAAAGGCTTTGGAATCTATTTATTGCCTCGCCTCTGGATGCTCATCGATTATGCATGTCCGTATAACACTTTGATACGAAGTCCGTCGAAAATGGTAAAAGGAAGAGAAAAAAAAGTTAACCTGATGACTCGTTGTTGAGCATCGGGATACAGACGCCACGTGCAAACTGGTACCCCTCTGAACCTGTCACTAGGGTTCATTAATCCTTAATTTAACGAGGTAAAGTGGTTGAGAACACATTAATTCAATCACTACTTTTACATTGTTGGATAACGACCACATATAGGCCTAATGCACAGAATGAAACTAAGTAAAAACAAAGAAGGAGATTTATTTCGAAAGAGAAATACAAAATGTGTAAAAAAAAAAAAAAAAAAAGCACGAGAGAACGAGGGAGGAGGGAAGAATGGGTTTGGCAGCCAGAAGAGTAGGAGACTCCAAAATGCCAAGGGAAGATCGCATTCTTCACACGCCTAAAAATCAATTTCACATAAAGTGCTGAGGACCAGGACGAAGTCGTGTCGGAGACCCTGAAATACTGCAGCTCCTAGCTATTGGATTTGGAACCCGACTGTCAGCACTTTTTCGGGCATCATTTACTAAGATCCATTTTAATATGAGTTCCCAAAATCCAGGCCCGGAACCGAACAGCTCTACCGCACCCAGACGTGCCAAATTTGTTTAATTGTTAATGTTGTTGTTATCGATGTGTTAGGTTTGAGACAACTGTCCAACGCTTAGTTGAAGAAACAACGTAAACGTTATTCTGTGTACTCTTAACTGCAATTATCCCATTATTTGCAGAAAGCTCACACCCTCCCTGTTCTTCCGCGGTGATGATTTGAATAGTTGAGAAATGTCCTCTTGACCCACGCCTGGGATTTTGGGACAGCCGAAACGCTATCCTGTATCTACTACTACTACAACAACTACTAAAACTAATAATAATAATAATAATAATAAGTAAGCAGCTATGAACAGTACAGATTACAACTACACACACAGTTACTTCCCCTTGATGTTGCGTTTCTAGCGTCAGTGGTGGCCCTGTTATAGCCTATAGCGTTCTGCAGTTCTACTGCGCCTCATATAATATCGCCCCCCCTCCCTCTCCTCCACTCCCTCCTCTGTCCTTCTCCACACTGACAGATGCTGCTGCCGCGGGCAAGCAAGCACGTGATGTGCACTTGTGGAAACTTGGCTAAAAACGCACTTTGGGACATATGCGGTGCCGCTATCATCGAAATGCGCCGCTAGAATGTTTTTAAGCACAGCTGAGTGATCAAGTATTAAACCAGAGCCGACCTCATGTCACGAATACTTTCACAAACAATCAATATCTTTTGCGTTGCGTGACCAATAATGTACAAAATTGGAGATGTGGGTGGACTACTGTTTATATTTCACCGATATCTACATTCGTGGCTCGAGTTTCGCACCTGCCTGTTTACGCAAATGATTTGACACGGCACGAATACAAACGATGGCTATTACATTGCCTGCACGATCGGATAGAATATATAATGATCTGAAATGGCCAGGGAGAGTGATCCAGCCGCACAGTTCCGTCCCTATATGCCTCGCTGAACGGTGAGCGTTCTCGTTTATTTACGCAACTCGGAAACACCAGGCTGGACAGCTCGCCAAGTGCGACACAAAACGCGCATGCGCCTGCGGTTATCGACTGGAGGCGACTGAACCACGCCCGATCAGTCTGTCCTGCCACCAACAGGGCCAAACGCGTCTTCACTGTACCGCGGTTCAAATAAAGTCTACACTCCGTATTTACAGCCATAGTTCAATACCTTTATTGGTACCTTTAATACCTTTAGTCAATTTTACAACGGTATTCATTTCATTTAAATCTACTGAGAGTGCCTTTATTACATGTGTCTTTATTATCTTATTGACTTTTTAGGCATGTGAACTTTTATATTTTATGGTAATCAGTTATTTTATCTATTTCAAATTGTATAATCCGTTAAAATTATTGTATTGTTGTTGTATGTTTTATTTCGATTTACAACCGCACTCCCGTTATACAATTACGTTTGTACCATTATTAGTTTATATCGTTCAAATCTTAATATTTGGAAAACCTATGAACGTTTAACGCATTTCAATGTTCATGCCAACGTCTGCGTGTTGTGCTCCAGAGCGCTGTGCGATGTAGGCTAAAGGGCGCTATAACGACATAAATAAGTTACTCTATCGTTATATATAACGGTTATATATAGTATAAATCAGATGTGTAGTAAAACACCCGATTGACAGAGCTAGTAAATGAAACGGGGAAACAGGCTAGGCTACAGTGGTTTGAAACTGACAGGGTAAAGGCAAGCAACGTATTCGT
>JAINUG010000165.1:1415757-1443257 GCA_029706075.1 Aldrovandia affinis
CTCCGCCCGTGATTTAGCACGGACATCCTTGTCCCATGGGCCGATTGAAATCGCGCACCACAAAGGGAATCCATCATCACAGCGTCGGGGAAAACAGGCAGGGCTATGAAAAATGCAACGTTGAGCAACGGAAGAGGAAGGCGCTGTGAATCGCCAGGAGTGACATATATATGTGTGTGAGGCGGAGGCAGAAGACAAGGCTTGGAGGATCGGCTCAGTGGCTTTCATTGATAGAGCAGTTTGTCATACGACAGGGAGGTCAGGCGCGTTGGAGAGGTGGTGGCTCAGAGCAATGCAGGATACTGCTTCTTGATTACGCCCCCTCCCCCCCCCTTAAATATATGGCTGTAAATTTGAGCTACAATAAACCCAGGCAATTTGAAAACAGGGTACTTGGGCACTACCTTTCAATAGTACCACATCCCGTGTTACACCAAGAAATGAAAATGTGCCTCTCTCTCTGAAGATGGAGATTATGCAATGAGGAGCCTCAGATGCCAAGGGACTGCAAAGCACAAGACACACAAACTCCAGTGTAAAGTTCATAAATTGTGGCGCTATGTAATTGTAATAGTGCAGAGACGGTGATAAAAGGTAAGTGCCACACTAAAGGTGCTTACCGCGGGGCGATAGTAGGCCTCGTTCTCCATACCCGTTAGCTCTCCTTACTTTCACATCGAAATTCAATGGCTTTTTCGTCTCTTCTTTAGGTTTAAATGTGCCTTGGCTGTTAAACAGGCTCATCTAAATTAATGAGTTGTAATGTAAAACTGAGATATATTGTAGAGATGAAGCTGGGGTTGGCGGAGCACCCGTAGCAGTAAATGTCACTGTGCATCAACAGTCTGAAATGAAGAAGACCACAAAAAACACACAAGTAGGGAGGAAAATAAATTCTCCCCGCACACAAGCAGAGGCTGCGGTTCATCCCTCTCCCTGATCCCCCTGGAGGGGACGCAGCTGTGAGTGGCTAGTGGTTTCAGGTGTGGATCATTAAAGCCCCTTCCCACATGGAATCCGCAACATTACCGGGTTCCATTATCTGGGTAAGGTAGTGTTTTTCATTGTTCCCATATACCAGGGGTCTCAATCTTATCCGAGAAGGGCCGGTGTGGGTGCAGGCTTTTGTTCTAGCCCAGCACTAAACAATTGATTAAACTAATCAAGGTCTTGATTGTAGACCATGATTGGTGAATTAGTTGAATCAGGTGTTTTAGTGCAGGGCTAGAACAAAAGCCTGCACCCACACCGGCCCTTCTCGGATAAGATTGGAGACCCCTGCCATATACACTGCCTGGCCAAAAAAAAGTCACCACCTGGATTTAACTAAGCAAATACACTACCGTTCAAAAGTTTGGGGTCACCTGCTGGAAACTATTTTTATCTCATAATTGACAATGCTTTACACCGTATACATTTCTGTAAATACTTTAAAATGACAAAAACACATGTAACAATGAACAAAATGAACATCAAAGAAATGTTCAAGAAAATTATATTGAAAATTGAATCTTGGATTCCTCAAAATAGTCACCCTTTGGCTTGAGAATAGCCTCACAAACAGTGGCCATTCGGTTAATAAGTTTTAGCAGGAAATCACCCGACATTTTTTCCCAGCTATCCTGCAGCAATTCCCAGAGAAACTTGTGGGTTGCTTTGCTTTGACTCTTCCTTTCCAGTTTGTCCCATACAAGTTCTATGGGATTGAGGTCTGGACACTGGGCAGGCCAGGTCTTTAGTTTGAGTTGTTGTTCACATTCCTCCTTCACCAGATAGTTCTTGCACAACTTCAAGGTGTGTTTCGGGTCGTTATCTTCCTGAAGAATGAAGGAGTGCCCGATTAGCCATAGTCCAGATGGAAGGTGACCCCAAACTTTTGAACGGTAGTGTAGGTAAGAGCCTTCCATTGGATAATTACTGCAGTGATTAATATGTTTTAGCTGGCAACAAGTTATTTAACCCTAACTGATGCAGTGAGTAGCTTCTCATTTCTTAAACAACCATGTCGGAAGACATATCCTGTGGTCGTGGAAAAGATGTTAATCTGTTTCAGAAGGGTCAAATGATTGGCCTGCATCAAGCAAAGAAAACAACTAAGGAGATTACTGAAACTACTAAAATTGGGTTAAGAACTGTCCAACACATTATTAAAACCTGGAAGGATAGTGGTGAACCATCATCTTCGAGGAAGAAATGTGGTCGGAAAAATCTTGAATGATCGTGATGATCACTTAAACGTAAAAAATCTACAGTAAAACTCACGGCTATGTTTAATAGTGAAAAAAGCATTTCAACAGGGAACTATTGGGACTAAACAGCTGTGTAGCCTTAAGAAAACCACTTGTCAGTGAGGCTAATCGGAAAAAGGCTTCAATTTGCTAGGGAGCATAAAGATTGGACTCTGGAGCAATGGAAGAAGGTCATGTGGTCTGATGAGTCCAGATTTACCCTGTTCCAGAGTGATGGGCGCATCAGGGTAAGAAGAGAGGCGGATGAAGTGATGCACCCATCATGCCTAGTGCTTACCGTACAAGCCTGTGGGGGCAGTGTTATGATCTGGGGTTGCTGCAGTTGGTCAGGTCTAGGTTCAGCAACGTTATGTGCCCAAAGAATGAGGTCAGCTGACTACCTGAATATACTGAATGACCAGGTTTTTCCATCAATGGATTTTTTCTTCCCTGATGGAAATGCCACGATTCATTCGGGCTCAAATTGTGAAAGAGTGGTTCAGGGAGCATGAGACATCATTTTCACACATGGATTGGCCACCACAGAGTCCAGACCTTAACCCCATTGAGAACCTTTGGGATGTGCTGGAGAAGATTTTGTGCAGCGGTCCGACTCTCCCATCATCAATACAAGATCTTGGCGAAAAATGTATGCAACTCTGGACGGAAATAAATGTTGTGACATTGCAGAAGCTTATCGAAACAATGCCACGGTGAATGTGTGACGTAATCAAAGCTAAAGGCAGTCCAACGAAATATTAGAGTGTGTGACTTTTTTTGGGGACGGGCAGTGTAGGTCTCCTATACAGAAAAATTCAGTGTAGAGTCTGTTCCCACATGACATGACCGTTCCGGATAGGTTAGTCAATGCAGGATGTATTTATTTGAAGAATGTTTTTACGCAGGCTTTTCGGTTTGCTAATGATCTGGGCCTTCTGTCTCATTATACCTTGTTCGCGTAGAATGTCTGTTATTTTGCCATAGACCACGGCAGAGCTGTCGGTTAATTTTGTGGTCTGCGCGGACAGAAAAAGTTCCTTTGTCTCGGAGTCGGTCCAATTCCCAGACATATTCAGTAGCTAAAACAAAGACACTGCTAACTACCGTTAGGAGTTACAATGGATTTTGATGCTGAGGACACCGAACACATATATTTAACACATTTTTATCACCTTTCAAGAGTCAACTGACAAAGGTTACACATTTCTTAACTATGCACATAGAACTCGACAAAACTACTGGCAACGTTAAATACTACCCAGCTATCAATCCTAGCTAGCTAATGTTCACTATTTGGCAATTATTTTGGCAATGTGATTAGTTAATACAATGCATTTGCATAATGTAATCTGATTTTTATACCGCAGTTAATTGCTTTCAGGTAGATGGATGTGAAATGTTAGGAAAATAGCCTCCATAAACTAGTGTCAGTAGCTAGCTGGATGTGAACTGCTAGTTTGCTATCTCGCGATTTCAATTGTTAAAATAATAGTTTAAATGTTTGGTTTGATCATTTCACTAGCAAGCTAGCTAGTGCATTAACATAACTTATTATATTATATCATATTACATTGTTATATGTATTATATTATATTATGAACGCACCGTTATCTCGCAACGTAAAACTGTCATGCGTAAGAACGTCGTAATCATTTGCGTGCTTAATCCGGGAATGTTGTTGCTTTTGTTACCACTAGAGCTGTGGTGGAAGATTTCTGTTAATCTTACTGGGTCCTGAGCCGGGAAATTGCCAGAGCGTCTTACATGGAAAAGTGACTCCGGCTCCTGTTCCCACATGACGCCAATACGGAAAATTACCGGAACATTCACGGGTTAAGGTGCATGTGGGAAAGGGGCTTAAGGCAAGACACACCCTTGTCATAGGAAAAACAAATTCCTGATGTCACATCTTAATGAACTTAAGATGTGATTAAGTTGATGTGGTCAGTTGATTAAACATGTAAAGATACACATTTTTTGTATTAGCACTTTTTATTAATATGCAAAATAGGCATACACTCGTTAAATATGCTAATTTATGTATACAATTCAAATTCATGTATACAGTTACAGCAAGATAGGAGTGAGTGAGTAACATGTTTTTTTTTATCTCCTTTTGTTAAGACACTTAATATTTAAACAAATACAGAGGGGATTTTGAATATTTGCTTTAAACACTTCAGGAACTTACAAGATGTAACTGTATGCAAATAAAAACTAATTTTGGCTATTTTTGGGGATATAATTGCTCATCAAATCTTACATAAACAAGATATCAAAAATCCCCTCTATAATTATCTTAAGAATACATCCAATAATTATCTCAGTACCTTTGGTGACAATAACTTATTAAGTTGAGATAACTGAAAAAGTTTGAGCTAAAACCTAGTTTTGAGAAAACAGCCATAAAAGATTGGCATTGTTGATTGATTGGCATTGATGGGCATGTCGTAAAATGTCAAAAGTACATGGAACTGGCCTCCCGCCTGTTCTAGTGGTTTCAACATCCGATGCTGGCCACGGCGACTGGGGTTCGATTCCCCGTCGCGCCAGAGTCGGTTCTGGCTGGGAGTGCCACCGGGGGCGGCAATTGGCTGTCCGCCCCAGGGAGGGGGGAGGGAAGCTGACACAGTTTGCTGTGCACAGGAGTGGTTCTGGGGTGCCGGAGTTATGGTCGACAGCACGACAAGTGCCGTCTCCTCCGATGCTTCGCCTTTGTCACTGCCGGTCACAGGGCTACGGCAGCGAACTACGAGGGAGGGGATTGACCTAAAAATAGCGGGAGTAATTGGCTACCAAATTGGGAGAAAAATGGGATAAAATCTGAAAATAAATGTATAAAAAATTAAAAAAGTACATGGAACTATTGTTATTTGGCCATTTTTATTTATGCAGTGTGATAAAATACATGTTTATTTAGCAAAATAGAAAAATCTGAAAATTCATGGGCGGACCAAAAATGACCATTTTATTGGGTGTGTCCATCTTAAGTGATTTGCTTGAGGTTTCCTTCACTCTGCCGCTCTCCAGGGTCCTGGGGCTGTGTCGGAGCTGTGGCGCTGTCCGTGGTCCTGATCCGCTGGTCTGTGGGCCAGGCAGTGAGGTGAAATGCTTGGTTTGGGTGGGGCGATTCAGGGGCACGCCCCTCGTCCCGCCCCACACCTGCTGTTAGTCCTTTCTGGAGACAATCAAATCAAATCAAATCAGATCAAATCAAATCAAATCAGATCAAATCAGATAAGATCAGTCTGCCAAATGCCTGTAATGTAATCAAATCAAATCAAATCAGATCAGATCAAATCAAATCAAATCAAATCAGATCAGATCAAATCAAATCAAATCAAATCAAATCAAATCAAATCAAATCAAATCAAATCAAATCAAATCAAATCAAATCAATTTTATTTATACGCTTTTCACAAATGCAATGTCAGAAAACGCTTAACAACAGGGAACCCAGGCCTAGACCCCCCCAAAAGCAAGCCTAAGGCGACAGTGGCAAGGAAAAACTCCCTTGATTAGGGAGAAACCCATCATGAGCCCATCCTCTCCTGGATGACACAGGGTGTGTCCAAAAAAGACCGTATCATGGTCAGTCCAAAGGTGACGCAGTGCTAGCTGAGTTTGCGCCTCAGAGTTAGGTAGTCAGTGGGGGAGGCTAAACCACTTGAAGAGGGTCCAGATCCAGGGGCTGGGGTAGGCGTGGAGGTGAGTGTTGATGGGGACAGCTCACACTTCTCGCAGGATGTAGGGCACCCCCGAGTCAGAGGCCGAGGCAGAGAAGAGAACATGCAGTCAGAAAAAGCAGTGCTATAGCCAGTAGCATTATGTAAGAGCAGGGGAGCACAAGCATTCAGTGCGATGTGGCAGGTGTGTTTGTGCTGGTAAAAAAATAAAAAACAAAAGTAAAGTGATTTTCTTCAGCTTCTTATTTTTCTGATCTTTGTCCCTTAAATAGACAGAGGTGGTAATCATTGGATAATAATTGAATTGATTTAATATACTGTATTAGCCATAATGCACAAGATAATTGTAATTTGTCCATCAGAGAGGTCTGAGCGCAGGGTCAGCCATAGTACGACATCCCTGGAGCAGTTTAGGGGTTCAGTGCCTTGCTCAAGGGCACTTCAGCAGTGCCCCAGGAAGTGAACCAGCCTCCCTCCGGGTTCCAGTTCATTGGTTCATTCATAATACAGATTGGTATTCATATTAACTTAGCAGGTGCTCAGCAGAAGCAAAAAGCAACATCCTTAGAGGGTTCCCAGGACCAGGGTACAGAACCACTTTCCCAGATCCTCCGGGGCCTACTCACACAGCACAGGGCACAGAGCCACCAGCACTTAGACACTGTGAAATCATCTTTTATTTTTACTCTGCGTTACGCAATGATACGATGTGCAAACTCTGAAGCTCAAACTCCCCGTAGACCGTGGCCTCAAGCCATTGGGCTGGTGTCCACTGGGCAAGGACGATTTGTAATGGTTTTGCCGCTTTCAAATTATTGGCTGCTCGGCGCCAGTACTAGCATCATTTCCACTGGCAATGTGATAGTAGACGCAGTATAATCACAATCATGTTTCGATGAAATGTGCAGAGTCGCAGGCCCGTTATGGCCATATTATATGGGAATGGCTGATTCCCGGACTGTTTACTGGCTGCCAGGAGTGTCCAAGCCTCGCCCGGACAAAGCTTATTACAGATCCACAGCGAAGCGGAAATGACTTGATTGCTTTTCAGATTTGTAAACACAAATGGATGAAATTGCAGACCTCAGCGTACATTTTCAGAAGTGCTTTAATAAATACTTGAGACCGTGTGTGTGACGGTGGGAAGCTCAAGCAGGGCTCCAGATGAATGTTATGGTGCTGTACTGAACAAACAGCTTTATGCAACTGGACACAGGCCATGTTGTTATGCCACAGATATAAGCTTCTTGTGCCAAGACTGTATATATATATATATATATATAGACAATATCATTCTGTAGTTCTCCTACAAAATAGCCCTTTGCATGCTTAATGGCTCATGGACAAGCAATGGTTTTTTTTTTTTCTACTTTCTCTTTTTGCTGTTTTCTCCCATTTTGGTTAGAAAACACCAAAAGAGAAAGGTTTGCGTTAGTGGTTAAAGCAAGATTGCATTTGTTCGGTTCGCAGTGCGTACCGAACCGAAAGTCCTGTACCGAACGGTTCGGTACGAATATGTGTACCGTTACACCCCTAATATCTAGTATCTGGTTACACCCAGTGTTTCCTCTGCCATGCTAACATATCCTCTTCTGATACAGTAAAGCCCGATATTTACCGAAGCCTTTCGGTTTTCCTCTTGGCCGAAGGTCAAGGGTCAGTGGCACACCTAGGATTTGAACATGCAATGCTGAATTAAACAACCGAACCCATAGGGCGGTGGATAGCGTAGCGGTCTAATGCACCGTATCTTGGCTGGTCCGATACAGAGTGTGCTGCCTGTCAGGGACGCGGTTCGAAGCCCGTCTCTACCAGACCGGCCCTGGTGTTTGCCTGTCTCGGACCGGCTCGGGTCCGCCGTGAAGCACGTAACGGAGTCTCCAAAACATGGGTGGGTGAATCCCGTCTCGAAGGAAGCGGAGTTAGCTGCCCCTCTGAGAATTAGCTTGCCTCGTAGAGACGAGCGGCGGACTCGTGGGGGGGTAAATCAAAATACATAGAGGGTGTAATTGGCCACTAAATTGGGAGAAAATGGGGAAAAGTCAGAAACAAAACAAAAACATACACAAAAAATAATAGTAAAGAAACTGAACCCACACACAGTAAGACAAAGGCGAAACCTGCCATTTACGAAGCAGCTTTGACCCCAGGTTCTGAAATGAACCACGGCTACGCTACGGTGTAGCGCTTGTAATACAGCTGTGTTTGTACTACACACCCATGCCAAAAACAAGAGCTCTTAGGTATCCTGGCTCTTGGGATAAAGCCCCTGCCTCACCCAGCCCGTCTTACTAACGGAGGACAGTGAAGAAAGATGTTAGAGACTTCAAGGGATACCTCACACAACCCCATCTCTTTGTTTTCCTGTGCATTTCAGACACTGTTTACCCGTGATAAGAATAACCTACTCCCTGTTTCGGAGATTTGCACAGTTTTACTGTAGTGGCAATACTTTGAGTCATCCCTCGCATTCAGCCGGTGAGGTAGAGCTGGTTGCCACATGCTGCTGATGATTTATTTAGCATGTGTCCGTCTGCATTTCCATAATTGCTGTCACATGTAGAATGGCTTGGAGGCAGACCAAGGGCAATGCTTGATGGTTTCAGAGAAAGTGAACGCAGCGATACGGGCGTGTCTCACGAGGCTATGAGTGTGGCGCTCGAAACAGAGGATGACCCAGGAAGGAAAAATGTTTAAAAACTGATTGCAAGGGGCGGCGGATAGCGTTGGCTGGTCCCATACGAGTGTGAGCTGCCTATGGGACGCGGTTCGAAACCCGTCTCTGCCAGACCAGCCCGTCGAGGAGCAGGAAGGGCGTCCGTGGCTTGTGGTGGCCCATCGCCTTAGGACACTTTATGTTGCTTGTTTTCATAGAAATATCATTATTTTGCCTCTTTTCACTCTTGCAGTTAATGTCAGACATGTCACACACTGGGGTGATGGGAAATATCAAAGATTATTTTGCTTCCCCTCTTTTCCCCATTGGCCTCTCCTGACAAATAAATGGCCCTCATCGCTGCCTCCCCAGATGGGAGTGCCTCCCCATTGGCCTCTCCATCGCTGCCTCCCCATTGGCTTCTCCCCAATGCTGCCTTCCCATTGGCTTCTCCAATGCTGCCTTCCCATTGGCTTAAATGGGCCTGAAACCCACAGGAGTTTATGTTGGGAGGGCAAATTGAAATAAATAGAGGGTATAATTGGCCACTAAATTTGGAGAAAAACTGGAAAAAATCGGAAACAAACAAACAAAAAAATTCATATGGAGCACATTGAAATCACTGCTTGGACAACTTCTTGTTCCAGACCCTGATCAAGTGCTGATAGAATGGTTCCCATTAAATCTGCAATCTGCCACAGAGTGACCTAACTTTGGGCCTCAGGACAAATCAGAAACACATTTTAAAAATGTTATAAATAAAAATAAAAACCAGTGACCTAACATTGGGTCACTTCGTGTGAAGGGAAAGGGGAGACTGGTTCACATGTGTACATGTCAAGTGGGTATTTAAGATGCTCTTAACTGGGGCAACCTGCAGAGCACAAATGGCAAATGGCAACACAGCCATTAAGTTAAAATACAGAGGCATACCCAAAAGGTGCAATGCAATACCTTGCAAGTGCAAAACCTCACTTATCTAATGAAAATGCTTTATGCTTGTTAGCATAAAAATGCTAACTAGATATCATTACATTACATTGCATTACAGGCATTTAGCAGACGCTCTTATCCAGAGCGACTTACAAGATGTGCATTAATACAAGGTAAGAACAATCATAGTTCGCGCAAGAGATCAGTGCAGTAATACAGCGATAGACATTGTTGCAGGCAGCTGCGTACCATACCTGTAACACTGGGAAGGAAAAGGTTAGTAATTATTATTATTTATTTTTTTCTTTTGGAGCAGTGGATGGGGTTTGTCCGTCTGTCTGTCTGTCGTTTTGAAATGTGAGTGGTCATGTACCGGCGTAGACAGGTAACCTTCGCTCAAGGATGCGCTGAAGTTTGGCACCTCCTCTCCAGAGAGGATCATGGGCTGGGTATCCATGGGAAGGGAGCCGCGGTGGGGGGAGGGGTGTGGTGGCCAGCCAATTGGGGGACAGTCATGAATCAGTTGAGATTAGCCCTGGGAGCAGAGAGATTGTCTGGCTATCTCCTGTGCTTTGGATAAATGTCATTGTGTGTGTGTGTGTGTGTGTGTGTGTGTGCCTGTGTGTGTGTGTGTGTGTGTGTGTGTGGGGGCATGCAAGGAAGCATGATTTTCATGGCACCTCAGACAAAGGGGACTTTTTCTCTACAAGGATTGCCTTTCACAAGACGGAATTGCTCGCGCAATTTCTGTCAGTGCAGACTCACTTTCATTAAAATCAACCTTGACAGTTCTGTTACCCTCTACATTCTCCGGGATCCAGATACTGAATATTAGCATTTATAGGGCCTTTTGGTATACTGTATGTTTTATTATGATCATTTTCAGGGTTTTTCCCGATTTCCGTTTTCACGGTTTTAAAAATTGAGATTTTCCGTTTTATTAATGTCAAAATGTCCCGATTTCAACATTTGCAGTGAAAAAGAAGGAAAATATGCCATTGCAATTTAGAATGTTTATTAAAATATGAACATATTTAAAACAAAATGTGAAAACTGAACAGTGGCAAACAAACTGAATTATTTATTGGCTTTTTTGTGGCTTTTGCTGCAGCCGTTTGTGGGGGTATCTTTGACTTGTTGGTGAAATGGCGTGATGTGTCAAGCAAGCCATTTCGCTACCTCAGAGAACTTGCGTGGCTACGTGATATGATGTCAAAACATCATTGCTAATTTACCAATAAGTTCATGTTCAGGAATTCACTGCAGATGGGGATGCTTGTTAACCCTGACATCCTGTTACAGATAATATCTCTAAGTTAATAGATAGAAGAAAAAAAACTACCTCACATTCGACAATACTACAAAAGTATATGAATGAGAGGAAACAGAAGGTTACGTACGTAACCGTGGTTATATGTGCTTCCAGAGTAGCTGTTGGATATTATCTCCTCTTACTCACTCTGTGCCGAGGATAGAGTATCATCAAAGCCATGGCCATATGACCTCGCTGTCACCCCTCTCTAGGCTACATACGGAACCAGCAGTGCGCCCGGTCAGTGTCGTACGGAATCTTCCCGCCCCCATATTCCGTGTGACAATGAGTCCTGGCGGCTCCGGAAGCTCATGTAACCACGGCGACGGATGTAACCTTCCGTTTCCGCTGCAGCGTCAGGTTCAATGGGGGGTTATATATATACATACATATACACCATTTAGCAGACGCTTTTATCCAAAGCGACTTACACTAGTGAATGCATACATTTTCAGTATATGTGGCCCCAGTGGGAATTGAACCCACAACCTAAGCGTTGCCAACGCCACGCTCTACCAACTAAGCCACAGAGAACCACAGAGGGTTATCTCCTGTAGGCCGTGTTTACAAGCCTCTGTCATGGGTGTCCTGAGGTCCCCCAATACTTTGTGAGCTCCGCTATGAAATCGGGGCGCAGTGGGGACGTGTCGTCGGAGCGACTCCTGCTGCTGACCCCGGTTCTTATGGTAAACGATTAGCGCTGGGGGTGTTAGCCGGAGAATCTGACCCTAGCTTAGCCAGCGCCACGAGGAGGAGCGCCATCAGTGATGGAGTGTCTGGAGATGGAACAGCCTTCCCTTTCATATTAGAGCTGCCAACACTGTGGACATTATTCATCAGCGTCTAAAGACCCACTTTCTCAGACAGGCCTTCAACTGACAGGTGTTACTAATTGTGTTTTTTAGTTTTATGTTTTTATGCTTTGCTGTGCTATGGGTGTGTGTGTGTGTGTGTGTGTGTGTGTGGGTGGTGTTGGGTGTGTGGGTGGGTGGGTGGGTGTGTGTGTGTGTGGGTGTGTGGTGTGTGTGTGTGTGTGTGTTGTGTGTGTGTGTGTGTGTGTGTGTGTGTGTGTGTGTTGTGTGTGTGTGTGTGGGTGGGTGTGGGTGTTGTGGGTGTGTGTGTGTGTGTGTATACATTTAGCTGTTTTATCTGCACTTTGTGACCCCTGTTCTTGAAAAGTGCTATATAAATAATGTTTACTTACCTACTTACCAGTCAGTGTGTCGTCCGTGGCTACAGTAGACCCCACAGGAAGATCCTAAAAGGGGGGCTCCCTCTCTGTTACAGCACTAGGCTCGTCTGTAAACAGCCACAGGGTTCATCCTTGTGACAGGCTTGGTTGTGACACTGGCACGCTACTCTGAGCCACAGGTGGTGGGCGGGCATCACGCGGTCTGAGCAGCTTGTCCCGCTGACACCTGAAGAATGGACTTCATCAAAGCCACATATCGGCTGCTGAATATTAGCATTTATAGGGCCTTTTGGTATGTTTTATTATGATCATTTTCAGTATTTTTTCCTGATTTCCGTTTTCACGGTTTTAAAAATTGAGATTTTCCGTTTTATTAATGTAAAAATGTCCCGATTTCAACTTTTGCAGTGAAAAAGAAAGAAAATATGCCATTGTAATTGAGAATGTTTATTAAAATATTAACATATTTAAAACAAAATGTGAAAACTGAACAGTGGCAAACAAACTGAATTATTTATTGGCTTTTTTGTGGCTTTTGCTGCAGCCGCTTGTGTGGGTATCTTTGACTTGTTGGTGAAATGGCGTGATGTGTCGAGCAAGCCATTTCGCTACCTCAGAGAACTTGCGTGGGTGGGCATCACACGGTCTGAGCAGCATGTCACGCTGACACCTGAAGAATGGACTTCATCAAAGCCACATATCGGCTGCTTGCCTATTGACTTTAGCCTAGAGCTTCCTCAGACTCCTTACTCACACGCTCAGAGGTAGTAGCGGCAGGCATGCTGACATTACCAGATGGGGGTTAGCCGAGAAGCCAAATTCATTAATTTTTTTGATTTTCTATTTTTGCTGTTTATTCCCATTTCTTCTCCCAATTTAGTATCCAATCAATTTTCGCGCACAAGTGTTAATTGATCATCCGTCCTTTGCATGAGAGGTCGTAAACAGTGGTGACGACAGATTGACTAGATGGACTCCTGAGACTTGCGGAAGTAGTGAGCGCTGACCGATTGTGGGAGGTCCTCCGAGACCGAGGCACCCGCCACAGCCGAAGCCTGTCACCAGTGACTTAACACACAGGACCACTCAGTCCTAGTACGCAGCGAGCTCATTTAACACACAGGCTTTATTGGCCTCCCTCCTCCCTGGGGTGGACAGCCAATTGCTGCCCCCTAGTGGCACTTCCAGCCAGAGCCGAAACTGCCGCGACCTGGTGGAGTCGAACCCCGGTCGCAGTGGGCAGCGGGATAACTAGGACAGGGATGCAAACCAGTGCGTGTTTGCGTACATTACAACGGGACTCATTATGATTCAGCAAAGAATATGGGAAGCAGTGGGGGATGGGGCGTCTGGCCAGTAATATGATTTATTAAGCGCTTTACGCAGGTTTGACCCTGTGATTGGAATCAGGCATCAACGCCCTCTCAGCGACAGGAAGTCATTACCTTACTCCATACTAAGCGCTTTCTGGTCGGCACTCTTTGATTTGATAGATAGATAGATCATTACGTTATGATAGATCATGTCGATCGGACACCCTGGAAAGTTCCATTCCAAGCTATAAATGTGCTTCTACATCTTCCGCCTGCCACGGAAGCACACCTGTGGTGCCAGTGGCTCTGATGATGAACACTTCTCACTTAAGAGACTGGGACCAAAGGTCAGTCAACCAATCAATGAATTAATTACGTTTGACCTAATGCAGTGCTGTCAACAAAAGGTATTGCAATAGAGCGGGGGGTATTCAAATCCAGGCCTCGAGGTCCGCAGTGTCTGCAGGTATTTGCTCCAAACCACGCACTACACCACCTGATTTCTAATAATTAGTTTACCTCCTTGGTCCAGGAAGCGAGCTAATTAGTGAAATCAGATGGTGTAGTGCGTGGTTGGTTAGTGCAAATAACTGCAGACAACGTCGAGGCCTGGATTTGAATACCCCTGCTTTAGAGCAATGATTCTCATGTCCTGGAGTACCACTGTGTATGCTGGCTTTCCTTCTTGTATAATGATGCTTGTTGAAAACACATGTTTGGGTTCCAACACAGGTTTGGCTCATTACCATGTGCCTTGTCTTTCTCTGGGGCTGGCAGTGTAGTGTAATGGTTAGGGAGCTGGGCTTGTAACTCAGAGGTTGCAGGTTCAATTCCTAGGCGGGGCACTGCCGTTGTACCTTTGAGCAAGGTGCTTAACCTGAATTGCTTCAGTAAAATATCCAGCTGTATAAATGGATTGTATGTAAATAAATGTAAACTGTGTAAGTCGCTTTTGATAAGAGCGTCTGCTAAATGCCTAAAATGTCAAAATGTTTTCCACAAACATTTTAGTTCCAATGACCAGGTGTCCACACTTGTCGATCTGTTAATGAATCAATTCCAAATGTAACTTCTTCCAAAAGGAATTATTTGCCACAGCACATTACAGAAAATGAAAGCTAAGTCTAAGTACTGATTTGACTGATTAAAAGTCCTTCAGTTATTTCAGAACATTAATTTATTTAACTGGAATATCTGTTTCTGATATAATGTGGAATTAAGAATGTACCGTTAAATCATCTTCCTTCATTAGACATTAAAAGTGTAATTAAAAGCAATTAAGAGCTCGTTATACTTCAGTAATTGCAATTTATGGTTGGATCGAAAACCAGCATACACTGTGGTGCTCCAGGCCGATTCATTGACATTTTGCAGTCAGTTATTTCAGAGCGCTAAGTCGGTTAACTCTGACTACGGCCCACAACGCCCTGCAGATTATATCATATGTTTCAATAAAAATTTATTTCACAAAATTATTGTATTAGAAACAATACACAATTTATAGAATCATGTATGTAATGCAGCAGAATTATGTAATAGTAAGATATTGTAGGATTTGCTCTTGAGAGAAAGAAAGCACACACACACACACACACACACACGCACACACACACACACACACACACACACACACACACACACACACGCAGACATACACACACACACACACACACACACACGCACACATATGCACATGCACGCACACACACACACACACGCACACACACACACACACACACACACACATTCCCACACACACACACACACACACACACACACACACACACACACACACACGCACACACACACACACGCACACACATGCGTACACACACACACACACATGCACACACATGCACACACACACACAGAACACAAAGGGTTGCAGGAGGCATTTCACTGTCAGTCTGGCGCAGGTAAAAGCACATTTCTGGCTTTGTACTTTGTACTTGGACAGAAAGCTTGACAGGAGCTTTTTCCAGGCAACTGAGCAAAGAATAAGAAATTAATTGAAGTTCTGGTTGTATTACCAATCTGCTGTCTCAAACAAACAGGATTGGAGAAATAATTGAAGCCAGGCCCAGGGTTTTGATACTGTTTCCAAGTAGCTAAGCACAAACAATTTGTCAAACTGGACTGCCACCGCACCGCAGAACAGCTCTTGCTAAATGAATGCGAGGGCTTTTCGTGCCATTATCATGCCAGACAACTGAGATATGCCCCTTGTGGTCAGGAACCAATGACCTACTGTCTTGGACCTATAGAACCTAATGCACCTATTGTCCTTCATCACATTCTTTCAGAGTGACTTCTTCAAAGTGGAGTTGCTTCACATTGTTCACGTACTCTGCGAAAACAGGAACTGAAAACATTCAATGTGTGATGGCTTGTGGGGGATGTAGTCATGACGAGTCTGGTATCAGTCAGCCTGGTTAAATGCGTGTTGGTTGACCAGCAGTACTGACGATGCGTGCGGTTCATCCCTGTAGCATGGTCAAATCAGGGAAATCCTGTTAGTACGTGGAATATTCTGAAAATCTAGAGATTTCTGTGACTCTGTGTGAAAATCGCTAGGATCCTGTCAAATTGGATCTGGCAACAAAACTGACAAGCTGGCAACACTGACTGTGCTCTGTCAGTATCTGTCACAGAACTGAAGATTCTCCTTCCCGGTCTCCTTGGTGAAATAGCGGACGTTGACGCTTTGCAATGCAAAATGCCCCTGTGATCCTCGTGTCAGAAAAGATGTATTTTTCCTGTGTAAGGGCTGCGGTCTACCAAGCCCCATCAGTCAAAGCAGTCAGGCTCACCTGATTCAATTGACCGCTGGGGTGACATTGGACATCTGCACGTTGATGTGGCGCGGGCCACCCTGCAGGCTGCCCAAAGTCCTTACCTTCACACAGCCTAGCCTGCTCAGCACAGTTCAGTACAGGGGCAGTATAGGGGCAACTGTGGTTCAGTGGTTAGTGACATGGGCTGGCAAGCAGGGGGTTCCTGGTTCAAATCCCAGGAAAGCCAAATGAAAAAACTGGAACTGGAACTGGAACTGGAACTAGAAACCGGAGGGATGCTAGTTCACTTCCTGGAGCACTGCCGAAGTGCCCTTGAGCAAGGCACTGAAACCCTAAACTGCTCCAGGGGCGCCGTACTATGGCTGACCCTGCGCTCGGACCTCTCTTAGGAGAGATATGTGAAGAAACACATTCCGATTACCTTGTGTAACAGGGCAAATAAAGAATATTCTACTCTATTCTATACAGACAGAACGAGATAAAAGACCGCTGCGATGGTGCTGCTTCTGCACATAAGTGAAGAGGGGCGCATAAAGGAAGACACCGGTAAATAATTGACCAGTCTTTTGACATCAAGACGTATAGTTTAGTTGGGACGATTTCCCCATTTCGTTAAGTATATCTCCGGCTTCTTCATCAGTCTCAGCGATGGGCCTCTCGAGATGGAAAATCGCTACGCTGAATATGACGGTCCCCCCTAGGGAGCGGACCTCTCGATCTCTGGCCATCAGCGCTGTCCCGGGGCCTCCCCAGAGCGCCGGGGACCCTCTTCATCATCGTCATCATCATTAGCCAGTAATCTGCCCTCCTTTATTTTGCCTTGACAGGAGCCAGCCGTCGGAATTGTAAACGATGCTAGCCTCTCGGGCCGAAAGGACGTTTAAAAAAAACGCGCCGTGTTAACGAGGCACGGTACGTACGAGGTCGCTCTGTCACACGAGGGGTAGAATAGCGCTCGATCGATGCTGAACTGCCCTGTCTGTGTGTTGTATGTGTAAAGAATTAGGCAGGCAGTGTAGTGTAATGGTTAGGGAGCTGGGCTTGTAACCCAATGGTTGCGGCTTCGATTCCCAGGTGGGGCACTGCTGTTGTACCCTTGAGCAAGGTGCTTAACCTGAATTGCTTCAGTAAAATATCCAGCTGTATAAATGTAAACTGTAAGTCGCTCTGGATAAGAGCGTCTGGGAAAATGCCTAAAAATGAAATTAATAAGATAAGTATTTTCTCTGTGGGAGGGGGGGGGTGAGTATGGTAGGTGGAATATTTCAAACTGATTGTATGCTTGTACATTGCTACCTTGTTCTGCCTACAAAAAATCCAATAAAAACATGTATAAAAAAAATAAAAAATAAAAAAATAAATGTAAAGTCCGATAAATAAAAATTCACGAATAAAAAAAGAATAGCGCTCAGCGCTGCGGCCGTCCCGCTGTCCCCCTCGCACCCGACGTCAATCCCTTCGCCCTTTGGCCTCCCGCTCTCCAATTCACCAAGCGCGACAGAAGCAGCGTGCGCACTCAGACTCCTGAAATGAGCGGAGCCCACGATGTCACGCATAGCGGTGTGTCGCCCGTAAAATATGACTACGCTTCTCACCACATCATTTTGAAGAAGAGAGGGGAAAAAAGCGAAAAGAATGACTTGCACGATGATTCTTTATTGCGGTTGTCATTGTTTTAAATGGGCCCCGGTCTGCCTGTGGTAAAATGGAAGCGGTGTTAATTTGATGTGTGTCTGGTGCAGCACATAGAAATGATCGATGGTTATGTCTCCACATTTCATTTCACACAGGGCCCCTGCTGTCCCTGAACGCCCCCCTCTCCCTCCCCCCTCAGTACCTCTCTGGGGAGCAGTGAGGCCCACCTGTGGGCCCCCGTCACACAACCCCACAGTGGGCAGTAGAGGGAGGGAAGAGGGAGTATTTTGCGGGTCTCAGAAAGGATATTTGCCTGTTTGCTTAGCAGATGCCACCATATTCAGGGGGCAGTGTAGTGTAATGGTTAGGGAACTGGACTTGTAACTCAGAGGTTGCAGGTTCAATCCCAGGTGGGGCACTGCTGTTGTACCCTTGAGCTAAAGGTACTTAACCTGAATTGCTTCAGTAAAATATCCAGCTGTATAAATGTATGTTAAGAAATGTAAACTGTGTAAGTCGCTCTGGATAAGAGCGTCTGCTAAATGCCTAAAACGTCAAATGTAAATGTAAAATGGGGAAATGTACAGCTTACATTTAACATGTTATCCATTTAGGCAACCTGGGTATTTTGTGTTCGGGTGTCTGCGTGGTTCCTCATGGGTGTCTTGCTCCTGGGTACGACGGTAGCACCCCCACCTGGAATAAAGCCTGCAGTCTCCGGTTTGGTTCATGAGATGTGATTAAGCACGACGCCAAGGCCTTCTCTGAGCCTCCCACTTTTAGCCTGCTATTTTTATAAAAGAGCCCTTAATGGAGTGCCGTGCGCTTGCCTGGGTTCGGCCGAACGCAGGGTTCGGCTTTGCGACCGCACAGGGGGTTTTTGAGAAAAACAAGTGAAGAAATAGATGCAATGTTCATCCAGACCGAGGTATGCACGTAGAGGCTTTTTATCTCGCGATGCGCATCAACATACTTGACCCCCCCAGAGAATCGTGAAAGCACGCCAAACAATAGGACACGGAAATACACCTGGGCGCAGAGCCTCTTAGAGGGGCTACGCGCTCACACTGGCTTCCGATAAACTGAGCAATTAGATCTCCGGAAAGAACCGTAAGCTTTATTTTTAAAACACAGCGGGCTGTTCATAGAAGAAAGGGTAATTGTCATCCTACCACTGCTTTTACCGAGCATAATATAATATAATATATGCCATTTAGCAGACGCTTTTATCCAAAGCGACTTACATTAGTGAATACATCCATTTTTCAGTATATGTGGTCCCAATGGGAATCGAACCCACGACCACACTCTACCTACTAAGCCACACAGAACCCCCTATGGACAATTGGGGGGCGGGACGTGATGGCGGGGGGATGTATCCTTGGGCTAGGGAACTGCCCCCCATAATTCCGCTCTCCCTACCACACTGACATTTGGCGTACGGAACGCGTTCCCTGAGCGCCAGATTGCAGCTGCAGGAAGCCTGGCTCACGCAGGACCGGGAGAGGGAATGGCACCCTGAGCTCCATCGCGACCCCTAGTGGCCAGAACAGAGATTATACTTTAATGTCCTGTGGATATTAAAGTATAACATCCCCTGGGCTACAGAAGGGCATCTGTAAAGCAAATAAATAACCGTTTTTATTTTCGCTGCCGCCCACCCTTGTTTTTTCTGAATATGGCTGAATTCTTGCACAAGAATTTTATTTGATTACCTGTGTAATCACCGTGCGCGCACGGGGCACTCTCTCAGCCAGCGCGTGAGATGTAAACAATGCGCTCGTGATTGATTGTCTTCCACCATTTCCCTCTCGCGCCTCAAGGCTTTTGTGAAGTTTATTTGCCGTGATAAACTGCGGTGCCCGATCTTGTGTGGAAGCTCGTTGATCAAATGCACCTGGCTCTGCGGAAGATTGTTGTTGAAATCTCATACTGCCCTCTAGTGTCGCAACGGCACACGACATTCTCCCGACGTACATAATTCGGCAGTGAGGTGAACCTTAGTTTCGCATACAGTTGAAGATCATGTCCATTCAACCTGACTGGATGACACTGTGTACAATTTCCAGCGGATCTATAGAGCTGAAATAGATTTCAACAGTCCTTTGCGTTTTTTTGGAGACAATATTTTTAAAATAAATAAATAAATAAACACTTCTCAAATGTGATGCACTTCACCCTATGGCCACTAGATGTCAGCCTTTAATGGCAACCCATTTAAGGAGAAGCGTTTGAGTCAGGTGAATCAAGCTGGTCTCTCGACCGCAATCAGCACACAGCAAGCACTCACACTTGCACTGGCTGCTTTTCAGCTCGCGTATCAAGTGTGGCAGAAATTCCCGTTAACTGTTTGAACTCACCTTGTTTTTAATCCGATGTAACTGTAGTTACGAATGTAATGTCAACTTTTTTGTATTTACGACATCCCTTATCGACAGAGCGTTGCTTTAACGAATGTATGATTGTAAACGTAAATAAATGCAGAATTATTTGATTACAGCATTCTGTGCAATATTTGCTACAGTGATACGTTCACAAAAAAATAATACAAAACTAGAAACGTGTTCTAGAACTTCAGCTTCTTCCGTTCGTACAAAACCACCCAGACGTGGATACAGAACTAGCTACGCCTGAGATAACATTCATTTGCCGCTTTTAAATACGGCCACTCATCTATCTTGCGGAACTCTTCTCTTAATTCCACGTCGGCTGCAATGGAATCACTTTCGGCTTCGTTTTGCCCGCGAGCGAATAGTGTGGTAGTTGAAACATCATAACTCATACAAGCCATAATGCAGGAATGATGGCACTAGACAAACGACACACCTATTAAAATGCAAATGTATTTGGCAATGAGTTATGTACACATGTAGGCACCTATGCGCAAGGCTCGCTTCCTTTGTCGGTGTGGCAGTTAAAAACATAAAAACATAAGAATTCATAATGAGGAGAACGGACCGTTCAGCCCATCTAGGCTCATCATGTCCTAATCTAAAGAGTATCAAGTACTGCATCTAGCCTGGACTTGAATAGCCCAAGTGTTTCTGCCTCTACTACCCTACCTGGCAAGATGTTCCAGGCATCGAAAACTCTCTGTGTAAAGAAAAACTTCCTAATATCCATTAACTAATTTCCACCTGTGGCCTCTTCTTCTGCTGGCCCCACTTATCTTAAAAAAAATCTTTGGCAATTCACTTTGTTAATCCCTTTTAGGAATTTAAAAACCTCAATTAAATCCCCCCTAAGTCTCCGTTTGCCCTTCTTTGAACTTTTTCAAGAGCTTCTGTATCTCTCTTGTAGTGCGGTGCCCAGAACTGCACACAGTGCTCTAAGTGAGGTCTGACAAAGGCATTATATAACATTAATATAACCTCCTTTAATTTAAACTCAATACCTTTTGCTATGTATCCCAGCATCCTGTTGGCCTTTTTTCACTGCTGTAGCACACTGCTTTGATGCAGATAGACTTTGATCAACTACAATTCCGAAGAATAACTTATCTTAAGAGGTTACCTGATAAGTTCCTGATTTGACCTCGGACTGCGCTTGCTAACTTGAGAAATCGATATGGTCCAGACCTGAAAAGTGCACAGTCAGCCTGAAGTAGCCGATGTCCTGATTAGTACTGTACTACGTCATCGACAACGGAGACCAGAGGTTATTGTGCATCCACGTGGCCGTATATAAGATATAGGTTATTTCATTGCTCCATGTGTTGCAATATTCATGCATATGGAAAGCAGTGCATTTATATGTGTGATTTGAGATATTTAAAAATATTTATTAGGTTGTTTTTTCACACGTGTAACATTTCTTTGGGCCCGTTTTTTTTTTGGAGTGGAGGTGTGGGGTCTGCTGAGGCAGGGGGCCAGCCAGGTGAGAGCTCCCTGCCCCTGCCCCTGCCCCCTGCTGCTGCCCCCTGCTACTGCCCCCTGCTCCTGCCCCCTGCCCCCTGCTCCTGCCCCTGCCCCCTGCTCCTGCCCCCTGCTCCTGCCCTCTGCCCCCTGCCCCCTGCCCCTGCCCCCTGCCCCCTGCTCCTGCCCCCTGCTCCTGCCCCTGCTCCTGCTCCTGCCCCCTGCCCCTGCTTCTGCTCCTGCCCCCTGCTCCTGCCCCCCTGCTCCTGCCCTCTACCCCTGCCCCTGCCCCCTGCCCCTTGCTCCTGCCCCCTGCTCACCCCTCTGGCTGCGCTGCGTGGGTTCAATGCTCTCCCCTCTGGCTGCGCTGCGTGGGTTCGAGGAGCGATGCTCACCCCCCTCTGGCTGCGCTGTGCGGGTTCGAGGAGCGATGCTCTCCCCTCTGGCTGCGCTGTGCGGGTTCGAGGAGCGATGCTCTCCCCTCTGGCTGCGCTGCGCGGGTTCGAGGAGCGATGCTCACCCCTCTGGCTGCGCTGTGCGGGTTCGAGGAGCGATGCTCACCCCTCTGGCTGCGCTGTGCGGGTTCGAGGAGCGATGCTCACCCCTCTGGCTGCGCTGTGCGGGTTCGAGGAGCAATGCTCACCCCTCTGGCTGCGCTGTGCGGGTTCGAGGAGCGATGCTCACCCCTCTGGCTGCGCTGCGTGGGTTCGAGAGGCGATGCTCACCCCTCTGGCTGCGCTGCGATGCTCACCCCTCTGGCTGCGCTGTGCGGGTTCGAGGGGCGATGCTCTCCCCTCTGGCTGCGCTGCGCGGGTTCGAGGGGCAATGCTCTCCCCTCTGGCTGCGCTGCGTGGGTTCGAGGAGCGATGCTCACCCTGGCAGACAAAGCGGGCAGCAGTGGAGGAGCGTCAGGAGATCTGAATGACAAAGACTCTGAAGGAGGAGGAAGCTGCGTCAACGCACAGGGACAGGGAGCACAGGGCCTGTGTGTGTGTGTGTGTGTGTCTGTGTGTGTGAGAGTGTGTGTGTGTGTGTGTGTGTGTGTGTGTGTGTGTGTGTGTGTGTGTGTGTGTGTGTGTGTGTGTCTGTGAGAGTGTGTGTGTCTGTGTGTGTGTGTGAGTGTGTGTGTGTGTGTCTGTGTGTGTGTGTGTGTGTGTGTGTGTCTGTGTGTGTGTGTGTGTGTGTGTGTGTGTGAGAGTGTGTGTGTGTGTGTGTGTGTGTGTGTGTGTGAGTGTGACTGTGTGTGTGTGTGTGTGTGTGTGTGTGTGTGTGTGTGTGTGTGGAGATGTTGGTAATTTAAGGCAACAACTGCTATGCTATTACTACTACAGATAGCATGACAATGCCCCAGTTGCCATGGCGAAAACCTCCATTTGCCAGGGCAGGTGATGGGGTGCTGAGAGCTTTGAGCTGTGGGAGCACCAACAGGCCGTGTGCATCCGCACGGAAACCCACGTTCATCTTAGTGAGTCACACGAGAGCTCAGCGGTCTCGGGTTTTAAATCATTTCAAAATAAACGATTGGGGTGATAAAAAAAGTCAATAATTTGAATGCTTTACCATGCTTGGGGTGAGGGGTGGGTGGCCTCGGTTGATTGGGGGGTTTATGGTTGGGGGAGGGGGATTGGGGGAATGGTGCTGTGAAGTTGGGTGGGGGGTGGGGGGATGCTGTGGTTGTTGGGAATGTGTTACAAAAGTGTCAAAATCTGTGAAAAATGATTCCACCGAGAAAAGGTACCCTAATCCATCCCCTAATTACTGTGTACCGCTGGGTAGATAAATGCCTATTGTGCAAAACCAACGCACAATGGATCCTATACGTCAGGGCTGTTTAATTCCAGGCCTCCAGGGCTGCAGTGTGTGCAGGTATTCGCTCCAGCCCCACACTACGCCGCCCGCCCGCTCTGACTTATTAGCTCACCTCCTAGACCGAGGCGTTAAACTAATGAGTGAAATCGGGGAGGTTGTGGTGTGGGGCTGGAGCGAAGAGGGCCTGGAATTGAACAGAGATGCTGTGGCCCTCAAGGGCCCCGCTATAACCGACCGGAGCTCGGGTTTCGCCTGCACGTTCCTCACGCTGATCGTAAACACGCCCTCTATTCTGCTTTATCTGGAGAGCGATGAAAATTGATCTCCTTTTCGAAGTGTTTGGGAAGTGGTGCACAATATAAATACTAATTGTTGAGAGTGGAAAGTGTTCATGTTTCGGGGTGAGGTGCGGGTCATGCACAGGGCGGCCATTTCCTAAACCCCAGGATGGAGGACACTTCAGGCAGCGACAATTTGACATTGTAATTATGCGACCAATCTAAAACCCATAACCTACACGGACTAACTGAGATTGAAAATGTGCACTCACAATAGCTGGTTGGTCTACTGTAAATAAATAAATCCGTGCTCTTTTGACCGCTCTGGGTTGTATGAAGTCTTCCGTTTTGGCATTTTGCAGGGCTGGCTACGATATTAGCACCGAACACTCTCCGATAGCACTTAAAGAAAAACCGCGTGGCTTGCCGCTCGCGCCCCTAGTGTACGTAAGAAGAGCGTCATATTAAAGCGTGGTATTTGTTGACATTTATTAGATCAATGACACAGGCGATTCGTTATTTTACAAATACATACACCAATAAGAAGCACGTTCAAATCTTCAAACAGTGATTTAATGAAGAATTGAGTGTTTTTCTAGTCTAGACTAAAAGGAGGACAAATGGGCGTCCGGCAGAGGATTGTGCCGGACGGAGGACAGAGTGCTGGTCTGTCCGGCACAATGGCAGACGTATGGCCACCCTAGTCATGCATCCCTCCCGGGGGGGGGGGGGGAGGAGAGAACGCTCAATGGCTGCTCAGTCTGAATGCGTGTCTATTTGTGGACTGTCCCCTGCTGACTCTTATAACACACAGAGCTGGTGCGGGAGGCTCTCTGCTCTCCAAGTGGCACTACTGTTGCTGACTCGGGCGGTTTTGCTTCCGCGCTCCTACTGTTGCGTACATTTATCTCATATCTCCGCTTCCTTCCAGGAGGTCATTTCAGCACACGCCGCTGCAGCCTGTATCTAAATGTTCCGTTGGCTGTCCCTTGCTACCCGAAGAACTAAAACACCTCTTATTATTCATCATCTACGAAGGGCTTTTAGAGAAATGGCCGTTTTTATATAACATCTCTTTTATATATTAGAAAAATGTCATGTTCCACCAGGACTGGATAATGTTAGAGGTTCTTTTCATCCGATTTAGGAAAAAGGCTTTGAGCTTCTTTGCGTCATACCTGTGGAATGAAATGCAGGGTTTCCTTAGACTTGACACAGTTGTGTCCTTGTGAATATACAAACAGTTGTTGGAGGACTATGTCATAGAGCAATGTGCTTGTTTTTAAGTAACTGACTGAGCCTTTTCTCCCCCTTATATTTTTATTGTATTCTGTATTGTTTGTTGTTGTTTTTTATACGCTTCTTAACAGGGCTCTCCTGTAAAAGAGACCTAGTCTCAGTGAGACCTTCCTTGTAAAAAATAAAGGTTAAATATTAGAGGTTAAATATTAATGTGGTTTTGTGTGGCTCAGTAGGTAGAGCATGACATTGGCAATGCTTAGGTTGTGGGTTTGATTCCCACTGGGACCACATATACTGATAAATGTATGCATTCAGTACTGTAAGTCGCTTTGGATAAAAGCGTCAGCTGAATGGCATATATATATAAAATAAAATAAATATTGAATATAGTGTAGTAATATGGCACAATCCGCAGCTACATAAATGGATCCTTTGTGTGAAAGCACCGGGTTGGATGATGACATTCACAGCGTGTCCGTTAGTCTAGCAACCCAATCCCAGCTGACAGAACCACTCCTGGAAGGTTAGGGTGAACGTTCCCAACAAGCACTGTATGTGTCCACTGTCCTAGACATTCCTGGAACAGTACTTCTACGTACTTCTATAAGGAACAGTCTTAAAATGTAAACAGTTTTTGGGGGCGGCGGATAGCGTAGCGGTCTAACGCACCGTATTTTGGCTGGTCTGATACAGTGTGAGCTGCCTGTCAGTCTCCAGAACGTGGGTGGGAGAATTCCGTCTCGAAGGAAACGGAATTCGCTGCCTTCGGAGAATGACTTATTTTATTTAACCTTTATTTAACCAGGAAAAAAGCCCATTGAGATACAATCTCTTTTTCAAGGGAGACCTGGCCAAGAAAGGCAGCAGAACAGCATTTAAAAGTTACATTGACACACATATGACAATACAATACATTAAAACATCTTCCAAGACACCTATATATATACTTAAAGAATCCAGCCTATGGGAAACATCTACACTCCTCCTTAAGGACATCTGCAACCAGGGTCTTGAACTCCCTAAGTGGTACCAGCACCTCTAACTGGATAACCTTTTGTAAGGTGTTCCATGTTGTGGGTGCCTCATAGAGACAAGCTATATAAGGTATATTTTTATAGGTAAATAAAAATAAATAGAGGGTGTAATTGGCTACTAAATTGGGAGGAGAACGGGAAAAAATCTTTTTTAAAGAATGTAAACAGTTCTCATTCCAGATTTAAAAATAAGAATTTGAATTGTGGGTCACTCCTATTAATTGTATCTAGAAAGTTAGCAATGTTTCAATGAATCTCGATGTTTCAACACTTACATTCAGAACGTTCTTGAATTGCTATTGAGATGTGTCCTCCATGACGTTGTTTTTCATGACTAAGACCGTTAACCGTGAGGGTATGTTGCCAGGAAGTTCGTGCAGTGTGACACGACCGTAGCAATTTTCTGTGGCAGGACCTGTTGTGGAACAATAAATACATTACACAACTGTTTGGGGAGTGTTCTCATCGTAGCATTACTCCACGACCAAATGGGAATCTAACCAGAACGTTCCCCCCATAACTTCTGGCACAGTTGCGTGGGAGATTTCAGTTGTCAGTGGAGGCAGTGCCAGCCACACACAAACGTAGATATAGCGGGATTAGGTCCGAGTGGGTGTCCGCGGCGGGAGTAATCTCACAGAGAGATGAGGAATGCAGGCCCTACAAATCTCGTTACGGGAAACAGCGTGGCTTAGCGGTTCAGGAGACGTGACTCATCGCCAGTGGGCTGTGGGGTGGAATCCTGGATGGGGATGTTCTCCTTCGCCGTTTTATAAATGGAAAATATGTACAGTATTTTTACCTGGATTAGGGCATTTTGTAACCCCATCTATTATTATTATTAGTAGTATTAGTATTATTATGATTCGGTGGCATGGTGGTGCAGTGGATAGCACTGTCGCCGCACAGCAAGAAGGTCTCGGGTTTGAATCCAGGCCGGGGGCCTTTCTGTGCGGAGTTTGCATGTTCTCCCGTGTCCGCGTGGGTTTCCTCCGGGTACACGGTTTCCTCCCACAGTCCAAAGACATACACGTTAGGCTAATTGGAGAGTCTAAATTGCCCTGTAGGTATGAGTGTGTGAGTGAATGGTGTATGTGCCCTGCGATGGATTGGTGTATTCCTGCCTCTCGACCAATGCATGCTGGGATAGGCTCCAGCCCCCCCGCCCCCGTGACCCTGACCAGGAATAAGCAGGGTTAGATAATGACTGAATGAATTGTGAATGAATGATTATGATTTTTAATGATTTTTTTATTATTAGTATAAAAATAGTTGGGGTTGTGCATTAGTTGAAGGAGTAATGTGATTGGCTGGGAGGGATGATCTTATTTGCAGCAGGAGTTTCGCTGGGCCTCAGGCTGGGAGCTGGGCTCCTCACTGGCAGCCTGTTTGCTGGCCGGTTGTTGCCGGGTGATTAACGTGTGCAGGGTGTGTGGCCGCAGGCAGAGTTCTGTGTGGACACTGGTCTTAACGAGAGGCAGGATGACACGGGGTGTAGAAGCACCGCTGGGGGGTCGTGTGTCATCGCTGGGG
>JAINUG010000165.1:1445757-1470757 GCA_029706075.1 Aldrovandia affinis
AAAGAAAGGCAGCCCTCCTCTTAGCCGTGAGAGCCCTCTGGTGTGTGTGTGTGTGTGTGTGTGTGTGTGCGAGACACAATCCCCGCCTGATTTCACTTTCAGTTTTTGCCGTACCTGCTGCTGAATGCGCCTCTCTCCGTGCTCCCCGGGGATAGATAACCGCTGTATCGCCCTGCCCCCCGGCCCGCCAGCGATCCCTCTTTCATGGCCTGTTAAATAAACAAGGCACTGGGGGCTCTGCACTGGGACTCCCACTGGGCTGACTCCTCTCCTAATGCTCTTTGTAGCCGTGCCAAGCTCCAGAGCTGAGGGGGAGGGGGAGGGGGCTGGGAAGGGACGGAGTCACTCAAACACAGCGAGGAATGGGACACCGTCACCTGGGCGCATGACGGCAGCATTTTCAATGAATGAATGAATGAATGAACATTGGATTTATTTACAGAGCTTTTTTCCCCCCAAGGAACCCAAAGCGATTTACAACGACAGGGGGGGCAACTCAACTCAAGCATAGCACACCCACCTGGGTGAACGCGACGGCAGCCATAGAGCACCTGTAGAAGCTCACTACACATCAGATACACGGTGGAGAGGAAATGAGTGAATTCCATCTATATATATACTGTATATTTATTGTCTTGGTTGGGAATTTGGCCAGGACACCGGGTTAACACCCTACTCTTTTCAAAAAGCACCATGTGATCTTTTATGAGCACAGAGAGTCAGGACCTCAGTTTTTACGAGAGAGAGAGAGAGGGCACGGAGAGGCGTATCGCCAGGCCCAGTTCTGTTTGGGCCTCTTGAGTACAGTAGGCATAACCAGGTTCCCAAAAGTTCCCAGGGCTGAACTCAGCAGTGAAAGCGTTGCATGCCAAACCCATAATAACTGTAATTATGATGATTTTGTTTAAATTATTATTTTTCATAATTTATAGTTTCTAATTCTTCCTGTATTTCTGCTATTTGATTGCCAAATGTACCCTCTATTTTTATTTCAATTCACCCTCCCCCACGAGTACGCCGCCCATCCTCCGGGTAACGAGCCAATTTTTCCGGGCTGGTAGATCCACCTCCTCCAACGCCCTTCCTGCTCCTCGACGAACTTGTGCCGACTCACCCTCCCCCCCTGGGGTCGGACAGCCAAACTCTGCCTCCGATCGGGGCTGACGACCAGGACCGGTCTGGTAGAGACGCGGGTTTCGAACCGCGTCCCTGACAGGCAGTGCACACCACACCGGACCAGCCAAAGTGTGGTGCGTTAGACCGCTACGCTATCCGCCACCCCCGTGATTATGATTCTAATCTTAATGACCTGTGGTTGAAAGGGAGGGAACTGGACAATGCTATTATGTGGAGTACGTTTATCTCTTTCCCCTCCCTGATGTCCTCAGTGTGCTCCGTGTGTCTTTTCTGTAGTCGGAGAAGCAGAGGTGGAGATTATATTACACCAGCGCTAGCCTTGGGAGCGTGGAGCGTTTTCTCTGCATCGATATCAGGGCTGGCCATCGGCAGATGTGTCACGGTTCCACATTAAACTCTTGACCACCGAAGCCGCAGACAGAGGCGATCAATAGGCCCTGGCGTCTGAGGATGGACCTTCCTGACCGCCGTGGGGGGGGCCCCTACGCTGGGGTTGTGTTCAGGATCCCTGCTGGATGATGTCAGGGCACTAATGGGGGGGGGGGGGGGGGCATTCCCAAAAAACACCCACACAGCAAACAAATAATGGAACAAGAGGCGGCAGGCAATCTCAGAGGCTTCCAAGTCCCGTGCAACAGCAAAAAAAACTTTCCAACGACTGTAATCAAACGGACATCGCTGTGTCAAAACACAACGTGTTTTCCACGTTTTTGCTCAGGGACAAACAGCGGTCTCCCACGATAAAGCGTATTCGCCGCACGCAACATGACCGCCACTCCATGTGACATGACAAGTTTGATGCCACGTATCCCTAGTTTTGACGGTTATGCGAGCATCGGATGAGGAGATGTGGCTTGAAATGGAAATAACGCGCGTTCGCCACACACAAGATGGCCGTCATGCCATGTTTTTTGCCCGGTGTCAACAACACTTTGGATGCAGAGAAGGTCCCAGGGTCTGAACATACAGAAGAGGGTGCTCATATCCTTATTGTTGAGGGCTTCCTGCTTTACACCTGCGGACCACTGATCGACGTATTGACCCGGCGTTACTTTATTTCCATCCCATACAAAGACGGCAAAAGCATTGCTTATTCCTTCGCAATTTAGATACTACACTTTGCTAAGGGTCAATGCCAGTCTAATAATAACGTTCTGCCAAGTTAGCCCTGGGAGGATTGTTTCGCCAAAAATGGTGCAAGTGGGCGTGGCTTTTGGGCAAACGCTTCCAAAACATTCCATCCACAAGTTCAGAGCAAGCAGGACATGCGTGCTGGGTTTCATTTTGACCGAGCGAAGTGGTGATATAGGAGTCCACGCTGGAAAAGAAACTGAAAAAAGTGGGCAGGCTTTCCCTTCGTGGTCAGAAGCCTAATATGCATCGAATTACATGCGTGTATGAGTGATGGTCCTCTCCATTACCGCTTTGAACCTTATGGTGGCGCTCTCACTTCCTGTCCTATTTAGCTGTCCAAGTGTGAAGTCTTGCAGTAGTATGAAAAAATGACCAACTGAAACTTAACTGAAAGAAAATGCACAGCAGTTATTAATGAACGTAATATTTCATCACAAATGTAACAAGCTCTAGATCAGAACAGGTTAATTTGGGAATATTTAAAACAGGTTCTTTGTGCCGCTATCAAGCCCTCATTATGGGTGATGTCATAATAATTATGAGTGATGTCATGCCTTGGATTAAAGTATGATTCTCGGGAGGAGGTTCGAGAAAGCCAAAACTAGTTTTTCACCCTACGCTGAGACCGTACGCATATGAATACTAGGCAGGCTTTAGCTTTCCATTGGATACGCACATATATCCAATATGACACGCTTAATGGATTTATAAACATGGTGGGCCAGCAATAGCATATCACTTTGAGTGATTATATCTCTATATATAACCAGTGTAATTGAAAATAATTTTGGCAATCGCATCTCTTACTCAGAACCCCTCGTGGAACACACACAGAGGGTATTGAGGTGTACGCCCCAAATATTCTCCTTTCATTTATTCAGTCGTTCAGTGTGGAGCGGTGGTCTTTCTTGTTCTTTCTTCGCTCTTTCCTCTATCCTCTCTTCATTGTGCACCTTACTCACATCTCCTCCTGGCCATTTTGAGACATTTTGAGCATTCCCGGTGCATATGTTTTTACACAGAGAGTTGTCGATGCCTGGAACAGCTTGCCAGGTCAGGTAGTAGAGGCAGAAACACTTGGGCTATTCAAGTCCAGGCTAGATGCAGTACTGGATACTCTTTAGATTAGGACATGACGAGCCTAGATGGGCTGAACGGCCCATTCTCATCATTATGTATTCTTATGTTTTTATATTCCCAATATTAAAAATGAATGCGAAAAGAAGGAGAGCCACTGAGCATACTCCAAAAACCATGAAAATGTCCCCAAAACAAACTCCAAAAAACAACCTGTACTGCAATATTATGCCTCCGGGTTTCTCTTTACGTTTGATGCAGGGTACTACTTTCACTGCAATCGGCTTAATCAACTGAAATGTGTTTGTGTGGGACTATTCAGCCAGTTACAGCGTAGTGCGCGTGCTTCCACGGTCCTGGTCTCAGGACCACCGTCATCAGGGGCGTCATGCAAGCAAAAATCTGAGGGGGCACAACTCAAAAACACTAGTTTTTAATAATAATAATAATAATAAACTTGATAGTGATGGTGGTAACTATCAGCTCTGCAATCAAAAGTCAACTCGTGACAGACAGCTGAGCTAGCTAAACAACCGGATTGAGGGATGCTAACTTTAGCTAGCCAGCTGGTAGCTAGCCAACTATCTTGCAAAGCAAACTAGATATTTATTAAACGCAATAAGTTTGTAAAACTAATTGCATTTCATTTTCACAAGTTTGAAAAGGGGATTATTGCTCTACTAACCTCTTGAGCAGCCAACTGCACCTGCAGCCGTCTCTACCACTCTCGTTGATGTGACCGGTCCGGTCAGTGCGCGCACTTTGCAAAACAAAACTTTTTCACTTGGAAGAAACCAACCATAGGCAAAGGGGGTGTGACTTTTTGAGGTATGATCTATGACATAATTACAAGAATACGTTTGACTCATAATATAAAACGATCATAAGTACATATTATAAAAAAATAAATGGTAATAAAATTAAAATAAAAATCAGAAAAAAACGAAATCAGAAAAGATCTGAGGGGGCACATTCCCCCTCAGTTTGTATGGGCATGACGCTTCTGACCGCCATGACACCATCATGTCTGTGAAAAGGCAATATAGGCCCAGCAGGAAGAATATCAAAACAATGAAACATTTATTCTAATAGTTAATAAAAAACCAACATTAATTCAAACATAAAACCTTAAGACGTCATAGCTTGTAGTTGCTATGCGGGTTGTCCTGGCGTTAAGATTGGGGGATATTTCTGTACTCCTTTAACAGTGTGACTGTGTCCTCCTCCTGGTGACCACATGGTGGCCAATTTCCCCCAAAGTCCCCACCCTCCCCAATTAGGCCAGGCTCCACCTGTGAGCCCCAGTGACTCACTCCTGCCCCCTGACAACGCAGTCCTTTCACCAGCACAGCTGCGCAGACCGCGCACATACGTGCATACACACCACCACCATCACCTTCAACCACACTGCCCAGTGTTCTTTGCCCTCTCTCGGAGCGTGGGGGGGAGAGGGGAGATTTTGTGGGTCCCTGGGGTGAGACGGGGGAAGGAGAGAAGAGCTGAGCTGGGGAGTTCCTCCTCTGTCCCCCCATCCCAGTGTGACGGGAACTGTGGAGGGGGTGGGAGGTTTCTGACTGCCTGAATCCTGGGTGTTGCAGTGGCTGATAAAAGAACAGCACCTCTATAAATAATCCAGTGCTGAAGGAGTCGTGAAGTAGGGGAGAAGTAGTGGAAAGAGAAAACCAGGAGAGAGAGAGAGAGAGAGAGAGATTGGTATAGTGTGTTTGATAGAGAGAGAGAGAGAGAGAGAGAGAGAGAGAGAGAGAGATTGGTATAGTGTGTTTGATAGAGAGAGAGGGGGAGAGAGAGAGAGAGAGAGAGAGAGAGAGCTGCTAATGCAGCATAATTAGCAGGGGCTGCTTGGTTACCTTCCAAACAAAGCAGGAGGTACGCAGAACCAGTGGAGGAGGAGGAGGAGGAGAGAGAGAGAGCGAGGGAAAGAGAGCGAGAGAGAGAGAGAGAGGGAGAGGGAGAGAGGGGAAGGGAGTGATTGCGCCGTGCCGCACTCAAGCCTCAGTCTCCCTGGGAGACAGTACAGCGGCGGTCACAGCGTTCCACAGCAGCACTGAAGCCATCGACATCCCTCCAGCAGCCCTCACGGGAGGAAGAGAGAGAGCGACAGAGAGAGAGAGAGAGGAGGAGGGAGACCCGCTAGCTCGGGGATGCAGGGTCTATAGGAACAGCTGAGCATACAGACCCCCCCCCCCTCCCTGCCCTCCCCCAACCCCCCACAGGGCCGGTACGCCGTGCACCCTTGGGAGGGGACTTTAGTTTCTGCCCCTAGCAGAGGATGAAGAAGCACTCTGCCAGAGTGGCTCCTCTCAGCTCCTACAGCACCCAGGTCCTCACCTGCCCCGTCTCTGAAGGTAAAGCAACCGGGTGTGTGTGTGTGTGTGTGTGTGTGTGCGTGTGTGTGTGTATGTGTGTGTGCGTGTGCATGTGTGTGTGTCGGTGTGGGGGAACTGTGCTGGGGTGAGTGAGATACACTGTGCGTGTGTGATGCACTGTGCGTGTGTGTGTGTGTGTGTGTGTGTGTGCATGTGTTGTGTGCGTGTGTTTGTCAGGCACAGGTAGTCAAAAATCCACTTTTCTGGATCATCTTGCGTCTCCCTCAGCTGCCTGCGTTGTGTCGTGTTGTGTTGTTGCGCGCGCCTCGGTTTACGGGGTGTGCACAGTGTGTGACAGCGCTCCCACGCTGGAGAAGGGTGGCAGGCACACACACCGTGTATGTGCGTGCGTATATATATATATACTCCTGTGCAAAAAAAATGTGTCTTTTCAATGACGGCTCGAGGAACGTGACAGATTTGATAACCCGTCAAACTCGAAAGGAAGGCCGCGCGTTGCGTTTCCGCCCGTCGATTTGAGAATAGCGGGGTGTTAATGTAACTTTTTACGAGAGCGATTTTCCCTGAGTGGCGGTGCTTTATCGAGCAGTAAAGGCTGAGTGCTATGCGGCCGGTGACAGTGGCCGATGTGTCAGGAGGTGGCTCTTGAGCAGGCCGTCTGTGCGATGGACGGACTCCTTGTTTACAAGCGCGCCTGTGGGAGGGGCCGGGCGAGTTTGAGGGAATGCCCAAATGTTTCCTGCGTCTCTTTGTGTATAGGTTGTGTAAACGTGCTCTGTACGCGTTGGTCTTTGTGTGTGTGTGTGTGTGTGTGTGTGTGTGTGTGTGTGTGTGCGTATATATGACTATAGATCTCTTTTGTGTGTGTGTGTGTTTGTGTTTTGTCTATGTGTGTGCGTGCGTGCGTGCGTGCGTGTATTTAGCCACCCCTTCGCACCCTCTGCGGTTTCTGCTCTCAGCAGAGGCAGGTTATTATGTTTCTGCAGCTGAGGCAGGGGACACGCATTTTAAAAAGTCTGTCATTTGTGTGTTTCTGTTTCTGAAAATGAGTCTCTGATGGCCAAGCCATAGTCAGGGTTCTTTTATCCGAAGGGAGGGAAATTGTCATAGGTGCAAGACAACCAAACTGACAGTTTTCCTGGGCTAGGTTATGGAAAAGCAGCTCCAGTCTGTGATCAGAATGATCTGTATCTTTTTTTTCATTGGGAGGGGTGGGGTGGGTAGAGAATTAATTGTGTTCTTTTAAATCTTTTAAACCTTTTCCTTTCACAAACTCTGTGACAGTTTTCCTGTGAGAGAACATGCGTACATCTGTTCATGAAAACATCCATTTCAGTCCTGTAGGTAACCTAAAATCTAGTGTCAAAAGTGTGTCCAGCACGAATGTCTAGCCTGGCCATGAAAAACTCATAACGGTTTGTGAGCTATTCCGTGTATAATAACTCTCTGGGAAGAATTTAATAAGAAGGGTGATGAGAAGCCATAAATTACCGTGCGTCTCTTGTTAAAATAATTGCGATAATTTGTTCTCAGGTCAGTGGGGCATTTTCATAAATGAATTATGCACAGGAAGACAACTGAAAACAATCATTTTAAATATCACTAGCTGCGCTGAGCAGTCGTTTTGAGTGGTGGGCCAGGGTTTGAACAGATGTCACGATCCCAGGGTATGTAGGTCTGGCATTTTCTCAAACTTTAGCAAAACGAACGATGTAAGTGCAATGTCAACGGGCTTGAAAACGAGCAAGAATCCATTAGGCAGCATCACGGCATTAAAACAAAATGGCGCTTCGACCGATCATTTTGAAAACCATGGTATATGCATCCCAGTTACTTCTTTAAGTCTCACACAACTTGCACAATTACAGTGTATAGAGTATAGTGTATATTTACATGTACATTTTAAGCATTTAGCAGACGCTCTTATCCAGAGCGACTTACAAGATGTGCATTTATACATGGTAAGGTCAATCATTGTTTGCGCAAGAGATCACTGCAGTAATACAGCGATAGACATCTTTGTTGGCAGCTGCACACCGTACCTGTAACACAGGGAAGGAACTCAGGTATATTGTATAGTGTATAGCGTATAGTGTATAGTGCTCTCAGTTCATGTAAAGTATACATGTTCATTGAGAAATGGGAGGGGAGGGGTGATGACCAGCAGGACATAGGTACATTTTGTTGCCCCGATCATGCTTGGGAAGATGGCGATGGCGTGAAACCTTTGCTGTAATTCACTTAGGTCTTGTCGGGTGTTGGGAAATTCAATGCGTCTCTTCAGTCACGGTGCCATGCAGCACTGCAGGTAATGGGACACACACTGCAGGTAATGGACACACACTGCAGGTAATTAACACACACTGCAGGTAATGGACACATCACATTTCTTCTTGGACAACAGCATGGGTGCGTGTTGTGATAGTCCATCTGCATTTCTTCTTGGACAACAGCGATGGGTGCGTGTTAGTTAGGAGAACTTCAGAATGTCATCTACATTTTCAAATTTTGCCAGTGTCTTGAACCCACAACCTGCTGTCACTGCTCTACCTACTGAGGTTGAGAACCACTGTGGTGATGTCCTAGAACATATATATGCCTGATGGTGAATCCTGTTTAAAATTTAGTAGTATAAATAAAAAAAAAAACAATAAAGCAAGCTATGAACAACCTACGGCTGGTTCAACCTCCACAACAGGTACTCTTTTATTTCGCAGTGTAATTCCGTTATTGCGTGACCGAACCTGACTGGCTTTTTTTGTGTGACTCTGGGCCCAGTTTTGAGGATGCGGGCGCAGACGGCGATTGTGAGCTAAAGCAGGTCGAGAAACCAACGGCCCTGCTCTGCCTTAACAAGCAGCCCACCGCTCGAGCTCTGAAGCAGCAGATTGCTACTCTGGAGCGGCGGAACAACCACCAAACGACCTTTGTGCCAAGGTTGCTATTCCCATCCCTGTTTTGTTAGTGCTCGCAGTAGGAGGCTGTAACAGGGCACGATATGTCATTTGGGGGGGTGTGGATTGGCAGAAACGCACAGTGCGCAGTAGTTGTATTTTAATAGATGATATATGGGGGTTCTTAAAAATCCAAAATCAGTCGTTGTGCTGGAGAATACCCAAGCGCTTGATAGGGGGGGAGCGATTGTGTGAATTTTTTTAAGATTTACTGAATATGTTGTGGAGGCAGCCACACACAAATAACGGCTACACTAAAGGTATATTTAAATCATCACAGCAAAATAAATGAATCATAATGAATATATTTTTTAAATCATCACCTCTAAAAATATACAATCAATATATTTGTCCTACAACCGTTTTTACATGTTATATTAGCAAAGAAAAGAGATGTTCCTGAACACACGGTTCAAAGTAGAGCACACAGACAACATTAACAACGATTACGCAATACTCAAGCCCCTGTGATGTCACAAGCAAAGTAATACCCATCCTTGATAGGTCAATCGTTCAATGACGTCATTGCACTTCCTGAAGGTCGTGGCAGGCAGGCAGGCGACTGGCAGTCACAACCTTGCAGTGCACTTCAAGGGTACACCCAGTTAAAGTGAAACTCAGAGACATTTTCTATATACGGCGATGCGAGAACAACCAGGCTGTCTCAGGGGCACATGCTGTCACTGAGTGAGCGTTTGAAATGCTGATTCAGACGTTTGAATAGTCCTGGTGGCAAACTCAAATTCAGCCCTAAAACACTGCACATGCCTGCGACAGGGACAAGCACACACAAAGGCGTTTGCAGTGGTGTACAATTTACATTTTATTCGTAATAATCACCAGACATATCACTGGTATTACTGTGTGTATATAATAAGGAAATTTAGTTAGCACAATGTCCCACGATATATATACTACTCTGTTTCCAGCCATCAAGTATTTCTCCAGTTTCAAGAGTTGCTTTTTATAAGTAGTTTATAATTCAATTTTTTCCCCCTCTGAGCGTATTTGAAGCACATATTCCCTCAGAGCCCGATGGCGTATTCACTGAACTTAACATTTGTTGTAGTGCTTCAACATCCATTATCTCAATGTCCTCAGAACTGCTTGGATATTGGATGCAATCGTAGGCATATTGATAACCTCTTCCCTGGTGAATAGATCTTTTTTTAAATCAAGAACAAATTGCAGCCTGTGAACATGCCCGTGGGTATAAATAAGAAATGTATGTTTTTTTTCATGGGAAAAACAACACCTGGCATTGCAAATTTACAAGAGACTGCTAACGTTTCGGTAAAGACAGCCATGCCCATGGAAGGTGAGGTGCAGCTTATGAGGCCTTCTATAAGGCCTTCTGTGATTTGTTACTTCATTTACATTTTATTACATTTAGCAGACACTTTTATCCATAGCGACTTGCAGCAGTGAATGGATACATTTTGTGGTCCCAATGGGAACTGAACCCACAACCTAAGCGTTGTCAGCGCCACGCTCTACCTACTGAGCCACACAGAACCACGCTCTACCTACTGAGCCACACAAAACCACTGCAACCACAGTTACTTACTCTATTTACCCATAAATGTATACTTTAATATACGCCATTTAGCAGACGCTTTTATCCAAAGCGACTTACAGTAGTGAATGCATACACTTTTGTAGCCCCAGTGGGGATTGAACCCACAACCTAAGCGTTGCCAACGCTGTGCTCTACCAACTGAGCCACAGAGAACCACACTTTAAATGAAGAGTACATTTCAAGAGGCAGTTGTGCTTACACTCTGTTACATGTTTGGTGCCTTTTCAGGTGTGGTCTTCTTGTCTGTCGTTGGAAAACACTGTGTTCCATATTCTATAGTTAAGTCTATATTATAAAATGTACATTTTCCGTGGGCAGTTTTCTCATTACAGCAGGGAAAAATGACTCCTTATTTCCCAAGGTCCCAATACAGGTGTGTTTTTTCTGAGCATTGCAGGCGACCCAGCACACAGGCCTCTGATTCAAAGCTCTCTCCCACACCACTGCCGCAGGCCCTGTGTGTACTGCACAACAACGGCACTTCAGAGTTTAATCCCACTCGCCACAAGCCCAGCAAGTGAAAAATGAAAACACGTTTTGTAATATGACTGCAGTTTTTTGCAAATGATGTCCAATTGACCGTAGTGTTGGGTTACTCGCGGTTATTATACTGTATATGCCACTGCGTTGTCACAACCCAGGCGTTGAGCCTCGTTAAGTGCGTGGTTAAGTATTTTTGACATTGTGAGATTAATATAAGGTAAATTAATATTAGCACATTACAGATGTGTTAGTCGATTCAAATTTTAATTGATTCAATTCCTTTTGCGGTATTTGGAAATGATGAGATGGTTTGCAAAGTCTTTTGTATCATTTTCAGCGTAAACAAATCATTGCAATAACTGTGGCAGAATTTCAATGCAAAAATAATGCTAATGATTTGTGAATGTGTCATAATGCTGCCTTGCCTTAACACTGCTTTGCGTTAGTAATTGGAGAACTGCACAAATGTATCTTGTCGCAATGCCGGGATGCTACATAGAACCTAAAAATACAGTGTTGTGGAAAATATTTGTTTAATCTATTCTTGTTTGTGAGTCTGTAATACATGGCAATAAGGACAATAATAATGTATATTTATAGTATTTTAATAGTATAATATATAATAATAGTATTTTTTTAGATAGGTATTCAGGTTATATTAATGAACTTTTCTGTCACTTGGTAAGATATGTATAAGTTTCCGACTTAAGTATGAAATATAATTATATTTATATTATAAGTAAATATAAATGTAAAGTATTAAATATAAAACAGGAGTATTTAATATAAACAGAAGTACCTAGGCCCAGGCTTTTACTAAGATACAGCTCTCTAAACCCTTTACTAAGATAGAGCTCTCTAAACCCTTTACTAAGATAGAGCTCTCTAAACCCTTTACTAAGATAGAGCTCTCTAAACCCTTTACTAAGATAGAGCTCTCTAAACCCTTTACTAAGATAGAGCTCTCTAAACCCTTTACTAAGATAGAGCTCTCTAAACCCTTTACTCTAAACCCTTTACTAAGAGAGCTCTCTAAACCCTTTCTAAACCCTTTACTAAGATAGAGCTCTCTAAACCCTTTACTAAGATAGAGCTCTCTAAACCCTTTACTAAGATAGAGCTCTCTAAACTCTTTACTAAGATAGAGCTCTCTAAACCCTTTACTAAAAGGCTCTCTAAACCCTTTACTAAGAGCTAAACCCTTTACTAAGAAGAGCTCTCTAAACCCTTTACTAAGATAGAGCTCTCTAAACCCTTTACTAAGATAGAGCTCTCTACTAAGATAGAGCTCTCTAAACCCTTTACTAAGATAAGATAGAGCTCTCTAAACTCTTTACTAAGATAGAACTCTAAACCCTTTACTAAGATAGAGCTCTCTAAACCCTTTACTAAGATAGAGACTCTCTAAACTCTTTACTAAGATAGAGCTCTCTAAACCCTTTACTAAGATAGAGCTCTCTAAACCCTTTACTAAGATAGAGCTCTCTAAACCCTTTACTAAGATAGAGCTCTCTAAACCCTTTACTAAGATAGAGCTCTCTAAACCCTTTACTAAGATAGAGCTCTCTAAACCCTTTACTAAGATAGAGCTCTCTAAACCCTTTACTAAGATAGAGCTCTCTAAACCCTTTACTAAGATAGAACTCTCTAAACCCTTTACTAAGGTAGAGCTCTCTAAACCCTTTACTAAGGTTGAGCTCTCTAAACCCTTTACTAAGATAGAACTCTCTAAACCCTTTACTAAAATAGAGCTCTCTAAACCCTTTACTAAGATAGAGCTCTCTAAACCCTTTACTAAGATAGAGCTCTCTAAACCCTTTACTAAGATAGAGCTCTCTAAACTCTTTACTAAGATAGAAGCTCTCTAAACCCTTTACTAAGATAGAGCTCTCTAAACCCTTTACTAGATAGAGCTCCCTAAACCCTTTACTAAGATAGAGCTCTCTAAACCCTTTACTAAGATAGAGCTCTCTAAACCCTCTTGAACAGAAGCGTACCTTACAGTACCTGAGGCAGGGAGATGCGCAGGAAACATCCATTTCTCTCCATTTACAGTCTCGTGCGCTTACAAAGACATGCTGCCTCAGTACACTACAGATTACTCTTTGATTTATAAAGAACACAGGACTCTTCTCCCTATATCACAGCAGAGACCGCTCAGGGGAAATTTGCAATATTAATAGCCCGGCTCGTAATTGGCCCGATATTCCCTCTGGCATTTAGGGATCTCCAGAAACTAAAGAAAGCAGAATCGCCAAGCACTGCGATGACCTTTCTTGAGACAAGGACAAACTATTCTGCAATAAAGGTTAATAACAATAAAAGATCACACAGTAGTTGACATGTGGAGATATATAGGTAACTGCCAAAATAAAGGAACACCAACATAAAGTGTCTTAATAGGGTGTTGGGCCACCGTGAGCCGACAGGGCGGCTCCAGCGTGCCTTGGCATAGATTCTGCAAGTGTCTGTTCGGATCTGGTGACTGAGATGGCCGTGGCATATGGTTTACATCGTTTTCATGCTCATCAAACCATTCAGTGACCACTCATGCCCTGTGGATGAGGGCATTGCCATCCTGGAAGAGACCACTCCCATCAGGATAGAAATGCTTCACCACAGGATGAAGGTGATCACTCAGAATGGCTTTGTAGTTATTGGCGTTTACCTTGCCCTCTAAGGGGGTTGAGTGGACCTAAACCATCCCAGGAAAATGCACCCCACACCATGACAGAGCCACCAGAACCCTTCACCGAGGGAAACAAGCACTCGGGCCTGTAGGTTTCTTTTGGCATGCACTCGTTCCCTTGTTGAGAACAAGGTGAGAAGGACGACTCATGTGACCATTATGACTGTTGTCCACTGCTCAGTAGACCACTGTCTGTGTTCTTAATACCACTACTCGCAATCTAGCAAAGCTACTCCTATCCATTGACTGTCGCCAACCTAAGTTGGAGGTGAACTGAGCCACTGAGGTCATGCCTGTCTATTAACCTGAAGCTGATGTGTGTGACCTCACAAACATGGCAACCAATCCTGGTGGCAAAAAAAATGACTTGGCAACAAACTAGAACTGGCTTATTACAACTGAGCAGAGACGAGAGAGAAGCAGTGGATCTGTACATTTTTGTTTCTCTTGTCTCTTGCAAGTTGTGTCACTTCAGGTAGACGTGTGATTTTGTCTATCAAGTGTTTATTCTACGTTGAAGATAAAGCATCTGGCTTGCCATGAAGTCATCTAAAGATGTTCATAGCAGTGTGTGTTCACTGAATCTATTGCAATAATAGCAAGCTAAACAATAATTAGCACAGGGGTGGGCAAGGAGGGCCGTATCCATTTTTGGATTTCATGCAACTTCTGCTCTTAATTATTTAATTAGCCCCAATCATTTACATGATCTGACATTTTAGCTAAATTTCTTGATAAGCCCATGAATGACAGCTGAAGACTGTTCTTGTGTTCCCATATGAAACATGTCACTGGGGTCTAATCTACACGTGAACCGGCAGTGGCGTATCCAACTAATTAGCTAATTGAGCTACAGGGGTAATTGGTAGAAACAAAAGCCTGCACGCACACCGGCCCTCCAGGACCAGAATTGCCCACCCCTGCATTAGCATCTTCTCTAGATTAACTGGTTAGCTACTTTTTAGCTTTTGGTTTTTTAATACTTAGATGGAAACAAGCAACGACCCCTGTAAAGCATGGCAGATCCCCATGTCACCTCTGGGACCACGGACTCCAGCAAGCGCTTCATTTTTGAGTGCTATTACTTGAAGAATAGCACTAGTGGTGCATCCTGTAATGGCTCGGCTACATGGTGCTGGTAGCCGTGGTTTATTTGTGCTAATGCTAATGCAGTCACACAATGTTATGTAAGAGCTTATTTTTCGAGAGTACTGCCGCAATTATTTTCTGGGCGGCAGTAAATCGGTGAGAAAGGAATTTGTGAGCTTCAAAGCTGTCTGTTTACAGTCCGTAACAAGGGGGGGGAGGGGGGGTGAAAAGCCTCTTGTGAGAGTTGATTGGCCTTCTTGAGTTCTTCTTTTTTTCAGTTCTAATTAATCTTCTACGGCTTTCTCAAAATGTGATCGGTGAAGCGCAGGAGGGACACGGCGTGGAGAGTGTGGCAGATGAATGCCACTCTGAGGCCAGCTGCTCAGGCTCAGCCCTCTCCTGAACACAGGGCTCTGGGAGCAGGAAGAGGCCGTGGGCACGTGGGCCCTCCCCGACACCACCGTGCATTCAGCGTCTTCGCAAAAGACGCTCAGAGATTTGAGTGCCGTTTAACGATTCAGCGTCAGATATCGTGGCCAACACGTTTTTCCTCAAGAAGGTCAAGAAATGACTCGGCGATACACGCTCTCATGCTCATCTTTGTGTAAATGTGTTACTAAAACAAACAAAAAAACGACCCTGCACAGAAGCCTCTGTCCTTGGTTACCATGGCGGGTTTGGATACCGTTATCAGGTTGTGTTCCTATGTGCATGTTCGCTGCGAAGAAAACCTTTCTCGGCCCCCTCGTCTTCAAACTCTGAGACAACCGTGGATAGTAGATGAAGCATTAAGATAATTAACACTGAATCGTTTAAATATTATAATTCTATTATTAATAGAGTGCTGTAAAAGCACTTTGGGATGCAATTTTGTATGAAAGGTGCTATATAAATAAAGTGTATTATTATTATTATTAATAGAATAATTACGGAGGATGCGGAGCAGTTGTAATTTGATGCAATTTTATAGCGACCACACGTACACGAGGGCCCATGATAGATCCAGTGAGAGTGTGCGCTCCTCTTTTGTATCGTACAAGGAGAGGGAATTACGCCGGCCCTCATTTGCTCAGTCTCTCTTCACTGTTGAGAGCAGTAAAATACGTCTACTTCAGAATGGCCGCGCAGTACGTTCTCTCAAGAATTAAGTAAACAATGGCCACTCATTTTAGCACTTGACTTCTTCCTGTAGGCCTTACAGAGTTCCCTCTGGTTATTTACCTTCTCGCAGGACTTCACAGAGGTCAAGCGCTACACTAAGAATCAGGGGCGATTCTAGAATTTGACCTTTAGGGGGGACCCAGCCCCCAATGAGAATGAGATGTACACATGCAAAGCACAAAGCCTACATTTTAAAATTAATTTACTGTTACATTCCCCAAAACAAAAAACACCACAATGGTGGTAGCTCTCAAAATTGAAATACCACTCTCTATCCCCCTGTCTTTCATCTCTGCCCCTTCATTTTCTAAAAACACTTTTACCTAATATCTATTTTTAAAATAGCACAGATAGTGTGGTATTTAAATTATTTGGCCCCCTAAATAGGGTCTAAAATCACCACTACTATGAAATAAATTACGTATTTGGAAGATGCGCCAGACACACTGGCTGCGATCAAATTTAGTCTTGTTTGTGTTTTGTGCACACAAATAATTCGATCGCGCCTAGGCGAGTTTGTTTATACATTTGAACGCAATGCCAAATGCAACTTAAGCTGCAACTTAACTGTAAGTGAATACACTGGACAAATGCTCTGGCACATTTTTACTATTACTATTACTATTATCACATTCTCTGTTGAAGCGTGATAAAAACTGAATGGCCTACAGTTAACATTTTATGCGCATAAAAGTATAAAAGACGCATTAAGCAGAACAGGCTGCTTTTCGCAGGTGTTCCTGCACTCCTGACACATCTGTTGTGACATTTCCTTTGGTGTGAAGCTAGACTGTTTGCTTTAACATCTTAAATTCTCTAGCTAGTGCCTAGCCTGTGAAATATTACAATTAACAAGGTAACTAATTGCTTCCACAACAGCATCTCATTGTAACACACTAATGCACATTGTCTGAGCCTTTTTTAAATCTTTTCCCTTAAAATATTGTGCACTGCATTTGAGTCAGAGGGGACAACGCCGTTTCACTCCCACACGGACAGCTTTCACTTGGATCAGCCGTTTAATTAAGCCTGGGTCGATTCTGCAAGAGACTCAACCCACCTGCTCAGACTCCACTACCACTCAACTCTGTACATCTAGCTAATTGTCATCACCACTGCCTACTTGCTCAACACTATTTACCCCTGCTTACTCCATAATATATTAAAAAAAGAAAGAATACATCTTTTTTACTAACCTTTTCCTTCCCTGTTACAGGTATGGTACGCAGCTGCCTGCAATGGTGTCTATCGCTGTATTACTGCACTGGTCTCTTGCGCGAACTATGATTGTTCCTACCATGTATTTATGCACATCTTGTAAGTCGCTCTGGATAAGAGCGTCTGCTAAATGCTTAAAATGTAAAATGTAAATGCACAAAGCGTTTGCTGATCCATACTTTTTGGAAACTCCCGGAGCACAGGCCAACTCTAAACACACTTTCAAATTCCGTGTTCTCGCCGCGTCTGATCTGGAACGTGGTGCGCGAGATTTGGTTTGGCGTTGATTCAGAGCTGTTTTGTTTTTACTGCGGGGTAGACGATGCGCGAGGGTAAACTGGCGTAACCACGCGCCTGAAGGGAAAAACGCTAACCGCTGTTTCGTGGAGTGCCAGCGGCTGTGTTTTTATACTTTCTTCTCCTCGTGCTGCAAACAAGACTTCAGTCGCTATTAGCCACATTACATTACATTACATTACATTATAGGCATTTGCAGACGCTCTTATCCAGAGCGACGTACAACAAAGTGTTAACCGTAGTCAAGAACAGTTTAGCTGAAAGCCACCGTAGAGGGAAGCACAGTTCCAGGTGCTAGAAGCAACCACATAGTTAAACTAGGACCCTGTAGGTAAATCTGTAGCCACGATTCAAAGGCAGTAATAAAACAATCAGTGCGGAAAATATAGGCAAAATAATGCCTAAACCTAATACAATACATAAACAAGTAGACATGAGTGCAATACTAGACAGCTATGTCCCTAAGTAACAAAACCAGACTACAGGGAGAGGTGCACCACTCCTCTAGATTTCACACTTCTCATTTCTCTCTTCTTGTATATTTATATTTTTTTCATGCAACAAATATGCATTTTCCAGTTGGTTTATGAAAACATGCCGTAAGTTGCACTGGAACATTTGAAGTATTTTATCTGGGGCTTGGATTCCGCGAGGTGGCCTCATCGCACCAGGCCATCAGACGAGTAGAGATGGGCGGGGGGGGGGATGCCGGAACTGGTTAAGGTAATTGCGTGAAGGGGATTTTCTAAACATTTATTTCCTGAATCTCTGTTTAATAACTCAACAATTGTTATCCATTGTCCGTAGCTATATCACAGCCCCTCTGTGTCTTCTACTTTGATCGATTTATTGGAGGGTTGAACATTTTAAATCGCCGCCTCGTGCATATAGATCGTTCTACTTCCTTGTGCAAACTGTGCTCACTGCAGAATTTATTTGCAAATCCACCTCCTCGGCAGAGTGCTGGCGATCACACGTCCCTGATTGGTTCAGGTTTCGCATCAGTCCCAAGACTCGCGCAATGAGTGCAAGCGGGGGCACGATCGATACCTGTGGTTATATGTGTGAAGGCGCCCTTAAACTTAAGTTTCGTGCGTTGCATAGCATCTGAATTTAAATGCGCAGGATCAATATCAGGGGATGTAGGTGTAGCGGATGGGCTCTGGTGCGTGAGCGCCCGCTGCAGAGAGTGACGTGGATAAGAGTATGATTAGTTCCCGGAGTTAGGGACTTGAGTCTTTAGCTCGGCGAGCTAAATCGCTCTCTTGTCGCGTCAGAGATCTTCGGTTCGAAACTCGGGCGGAGTTGCGGGCAGAACCAACTCAGTTACACAGGCTTTGGGATGACCTCAGACCTCACTGGACTGATGGAGGCTCTTGGCACCTGTGTGTCGCACCTCTCTCTCCCAGCTGCTTTGGTGCAGAGACACAGTGCCTCTCTGCATTTCGCTGGACAATTAACATTACATTACAGGCATTTAGCAGACGCTCTTATCCAGAGCGACTTACAGTTTTTTTACATTTCTTTACAATCCATTTATACAGCTGGATATTAACTGAAGCAATTCAGGTTAAGTACCTTTAGCTCAAGGGTACAACGGGGATTGAACCTGCAACCTTAACATTACAAGCCCCGTTCCTAACCACTGATGCCACACTGCCAGCTAATTAAAACTTTTCCCCGCTGAACTTTATTCCCACAAAAGTAGTGAAGGAAAAAAAAGCGTGTTGCGAATTCATAACTGTCCTTCGCCGAAGGCCGCGTTTGTGACACTACATTTACATTTACATTTTAAGCATTTAGCAGACGCTCTTATCCAGAGCGACTTACAAGATGTGCATTAATACAAGGTAAGAACAATCATAGTTAGCGCACAAGGTCAGTGCAGTAATACAGCGATAGACATCATTGCAGGTGTCTGCGTATCATACCTGTAACACTGGGAAAGAAAAGGTTAGTGGGTTTTTTTTAAAATAGTGTAGAACAAGTAAACAGTGGTGATGACAGATTGACTAGTTGGACAGTGTTCAGTGGTAGTGGAGTCTGAAGAGGTGGGTTTTGAGGTGGGTTTCTCGCTAACCACGAGAAACAGTTTGTTGTGCGTCTGAGAGGATCCGTATCGGGATTTGACAGGAAGTCAGTGGAAGAGGAAGTTGGGAGGGCAGGAAGCCCTGGCTCTGAAGTGGGGGGACTGGCAGACGGGCTGCTTGAGAGGCTGCTGTAAATCGCTGAGCCCGTAAAGATGGCGGGAGGGGAGGGGGGAGCTGGCGGGATTGACTGAGCCACTTAGAGCGGGCTCCAAAGCGCTGATCCAGCGCGCGGTGCGGGCCAGGCGGAGCGAGTGCCATTCTTTATTCCTGCCCTGGTGTAAATTGATCACGCTGGGAAAGCATAGCGAAATGGATCTGGTCCCTCCGGAAACCCCCCTCCCACAACAACCCACAACCCCCAGCGTTAAATGCTGTCCAGACGAGGACCGCTGAAGACTCAGCTGGCCCCCCCTTTGACCCTTAACCCCCCCTGTACCGCCACCCTGCCCTGAGTGCAGAAAAATCCATTCTCGCGCAATGAATAACGATTAAATAAATCGCTGCTGCGTTCCATTTCAGCCTCAGCCGTGTGTGTGGGGGGGGGGGTCAGGGTTTTGCTTGAGGGCTCTCTCTGCACCCCGGTACCCCCTGCCGAAACACACCGAGTCAGCTCAGCCGCTCTCTGGGAAAAACACGCAACGCGCAGCAGAAGTCTTGCAGAGAGCTCGCCGAGCGGTTTTTCTCCTTTACCGGTCCGGCGTGTCTGCAGTCTACAGAGCGAGCGGGGCGACAGGAGTTTGCTTGCTAAACAGGTTTTTGCTTTTGCTGGGATTTTCTCTCTCGGCTGTAAATCTCACAGAGCTCCAAGGCACCGAGGCCCTCCTCCTATCACGGTGTGCTCGGCACAAACAGGGGAGAAACATCCACAAACCAGCCTGAGAGTCTGAGATCCAGCCCGCTGTTGTAAACACGCTGGGATTAAAAAATAACACCCTTTCGAAAGGGACCTTGACAACGGCAACAATCTGATTTCAACGCTGACGTGAAAACGGAGGCGGAAGGCGCCCGATTGCCAGTTCCGATCCCTGAAGGTCAGGTAGAGCAGAGGAGGATTGGAGAGGAGGTTTTCTGAGCGCTTTAGCTGCCTCTGATGAAACGGCGTCGGTGAAGGGGGGGGGACGATGCGCCAGCGACAAAATGAGGGTAACGCCAGCGCACGGCAGAGGGCCTGTCACCCACTGCGCCCGTCTCACCATGTCAGTGAGAAAGCAGATCTGTCCAATTTTCACAATCAAACGCAGGGAGCACTTGCAGTAATCTTGCAGGAGCCGTCCCATCATGCGCCGTTAAAGGTATGTGCCACATATGGCGCCGTCAGCAGCTAGCAATGACAAATTCCAAAAGGCCCCCTAGCAGCAGAGTGGAGCTGGAGCGGATGACAACGTGATGGTGTTCAGCAGGATGTCACAGGTTTTTTGGGCTGACGTTTCCCTTTTTGAAGAAAGGCCCCCGGGAGACAGAGGGCTGGGGGGCTGGGGGGCCTGAGTGTCGGGTTCCTGTGCGTGCGTGAGTCTGTGTGCAGTGTCACTTTGTCAGCATCTGTATTGACCCCCCCCACCACCACCCGGCTTCCCGTGGGGCTATTTATGGCATTCAGAACCGCCATGCTAAGCCAACACTTTTTTTTTTTTAACAAAGCTGTGCATTTGTGCCTCGGCAAGTAATTCAAACCGAGGTAGGCATTCACCAAGGGCAATAGATCGATGAATGTTACGCTCTTTAAAAAGACTTTCAAAATAGTTGCGTATTGGGTGGACTGAAATGACACGGTCACCAACACCTGCACATCCACAGATGACAAATTATATTGTCATTAGTGCAACTTCTACAACTTCTAAATGACATGTGTAGCAGTGGAGCTCCGATGCGTGCGTTAACACGTGAGCGTCCGCTACAGAAAGTGACGTTGATAAGAGTACGATTAGTTCCTTTGACTGGGGACTCGGGGTCTTTAGCTCAGCGGGCTAATTGTGTCTCTTGTTGTGTTGGGATCCTCGGTTCTAAACTCGCTGCAGGCAGAAGCAACTCTGTTACAGTGGTGCCGTGACTCGGATCATATGACCGATGTCTGTCCGTCAGGCTGTGGTTGCTGCTGCAGGAGTTTCGAGGGGGAGAGTGTAGCGGAGGAGCTCCGATATGTGCGTTAACACGTGAGCGTCTGCTACAGAATGTGACGTCAATAATAAGAGTATGATTAGTCCATTTGGTTAGGGACTCGGGTCTTTAGATTGGTGAGCTGGGGTTCGATTCCCCGTCGCGCCTGAGTCGGTTCTGGTTGGGAGTGCCATCGGGGCGGCAATTGGCTGTCCGCCCCAGGGAGGGGGAGGGAAGCCGACACACACAGTTAGCTGCGCACAGGAGTTGTTCTGGGGTACCGGAATTACAGTCGACGGCATGACGAGTGTTTTCTTGGAGGAGGCAGCGCTTTGCCATTGTCACTGCCAGTCACAGGACTACGGCAGCGAACTATGTGGGAAGGGGGATTGAACTAAGCACAGCGGGTAATTGGCTGCCAAATTGGGAGAAAAACGGGGTAAAATCGGAAAAATAAAATGATTTCTTTTTTTAAAGAAAAGTTTTTCTCCCTGAAAGACAGGATAAGAAAGTGTTGACGTCCCTGTGTTTTGTCTCTCGCCCCCTGCAGGAGAGGAGGGTTCAGAGTCGCACGCAGAGACGCCGGCGAGCGAGGCCAGCGGGGAGCGCTCACAGTGCCAGTCGTGTGCCAGCGCGGCCCTGAAGGTGCTGGGCGGCCTCCTGGTGGTCCTGTTCGTCTCGTCCTCCTGGGTGGGCACCACGCAGGTGGTCCAGCTCACCTTCCAGTCCTTCTCCTGCCCCTTCTTCATCACCTGGTTCAGCACCAACTGGAACATCCTCTTCTTCCCGCTCTACTACTCCGGCCACCTGGTCACCACGCGGGAGAGGCAGACCCCCATCCAGAAAATCAGGTTTGGCTCCGCCCCCCAGCCCCCTCCGTCGCTAACCCCCTCCCCCACCGGCTAGGGTTGTGTAATGGTCAGAACGTGTGTCACAAAACTGCAGCAAAAGAAGCCGTGATATTTAAATATGGTAGAGGCTAGATGCCCCTCTTCCAGACGATGGTAATCTGTGCTTGCGTCAAGATGTGATTGGCCTGTCAGTTTGTTTCAAATTTACAGTGACGCAATCTTCAGGGCCTTTCAGCTGTGTTTTAGGTTTGGGTTACGGTTGGGGTTAGGTTTAGGTTTTTTATGGTTGGAGAGGAATGGTCAGGGTATAACTGTAAATCCACATGAGGCTTGAGCCACAGCCTTGCCCATGTAGAGACTCTTAATTGAGTATAATATAATATAATATATGCCATTTAACAGACGCTTTTATCCAAAGCGACTTACAGTACATTACAGGCATTTGGCAGACGCTCTTATCCAGAGCAACAGTAGTGAATGCATACATTTTTCAGTATACTGTATGTGGTCCCAGTGGGAATTGAACCCACAACCTAAGCGTTGCCAACGCTGTGCTCTACCAACTGAGCCACACAGAACCACAGTATGGATACACTCTCCTATGTCCCACCCTTCCCCCCCCCACCCCCCAGAGAGTGCAGCCGGATATTCGGGGAGGACGGACTGACGCTGAAGTTGCTCCTGAAGCGGACGGCGCCGTTCTCCATCCTGTGGACCCTCACCAACTACCTGTACCTGCTGGCCCTGCGCAAGCTCACCGCCACCGACGTCTCTGCCCTCTACTGCTGCCACAAGGCCTTCGTCTTCCTGCTGTCCTGGATCGTGCTCAAGGACCGCTTCATGGGCGTGCGGGTCAGTGTGCGCGACTCCGTCCTCGACGGGGAAAAATATCTGTGGGGTTAACAATAAATTTGTACATTTAAGCATTTAGCAGATGCTCTTATCCAGAGCGACTTACAAGATGTGCATTAATACATGGTAGGAACAATCATAGTTCGCGTAAGAGATCAGTGCAGTGATACAGTGATAGACATCATTGTTGGCAGCTGCGTACCATACCTGTAACACTGGGAAGGAAAAGGTTAGTATTTTTTTTAATTTTTATTAAGTGGGGTAAACAGGGGTATACAGTGTAGAGCAAGTAGGCAGTGGTGATGACAATTGGCTAGATGTACAGAGTTCAGTGGTAGTGGAGTCTGAACAGGTGGGTTAACAACCAGGGGGTCACTGGACCCAGTGAATTTTACATTTCAAGTCTGCTGACCTCTCTCATTGGAATTAATCATTTTAAAGAAAAAAATGCAGAATTACTTGCAATGAAATGCTCCTGTTTTTAACGAACTGAAGCTTTTTTAGGGCATTTTGTCTCCCTCTTTTTAAATTCTTGTGTGTTTTTACAATCTTGCTTTTATTTATGACTTTCTGTTTAATGTTGTTTTATGGAACGTTTTTGTATGCTGCCTTCTTGGCCAGGGCTCACTTGAAAAAGAGATGCCAATCTGAACGTTTTATCCATGAAAGTTTTTGTATGCTGCCTTCTTGGCCAGGGCTCAGGCTTGAAAAAGAGATGCCAATCTGACCATGACTACTCCTTGTTAAATAAAGGATAATTTGGAAAAAATAATAATAATTTAAGTCGGGAGAACAGCAAACTGGAAGTTGATTGACAAGGGTAACATTAAGCTGAGGTTTGGTACCCTTAAATAAATAAAGGATACATAAGTGAGTTGATTGAAAGTTCATTAAGTGAGGTTTGTGTTGGTGGATAAGGGGGGAAAGTTCTAAGTGAATTTCCCACATGTGTTGTAGAATGTTAGCTCCGCCCCCCACAGTCCTCTGTGACCTTTGACCCCTCTGCAGATTGTGGCAGCGATCATGGCCATCACAGGCATCGTGATGATGGCCTATGCAGATGGCTTCCATGGCGACTCCATCATAGGTGTGGCTTTGGCCGTGGGTTCCGCCTCCACATCAGCTCTCTATAAGGTGAGTCGTTTTGCCCCTCTGTTCATTGGGAAGTAGTAGCTGTCCGGACAGGGTAAATGTGAAGAGGAGTTTTTAGATGCAGCCAAGAAGAGGGAAATCAATACTGGATCTGGTTTTGTGTAATTCAGAGAGGTAGTGGAACCACTTGGGACATCCATCCATCCATCCATTATCTAAGCCGCTTATTCCTGGTGAGGCAGGAACCACTACGGGCAATTTAGACTCTCCAATTAGCCTAACGTGCATGGGACAAGTAACCATAATGCAGTCACTTTAACCATAATGCAGTCACTTTCAGTACTTTTTGGCAAGTTAAGATCGTCTCCTCTAACTCTAGAGTTTTTAACTTCAGACGAGCTGACTTTAATACAATGAGAGGAATTCAGGTAACTGGGTAAAGCCTCTAGATTGTAAAACTGTGAATGAAAAACTGAGGTCATTTAAAGGGGTTATTGTTGATGTACATTGTAAATTCATCCCAGAATTAAGAACAAATGGCTAAGACTTTAAAAAAGGGCTAAGACTAAAAAATAAATAAGGTCAGCATTTTGGCGGTTTGAAATTAAGTTTCCAAGATTCAAAAAGTAATCTTAAGAAGTGTTTTCAGTATTGCAGTAGAAAAAGGAAAGTTAAGGAAGAGGTTAAGTGCATTAAGAATAAGGAAGGAGCTTTGCTTTATAATTAGGATCTTGCTGATACCCTAAACCACAGGTGTCAAACTCATTCCATCGAGGGCCGCGTGTATGCAGGTTTTTGTTGCAACCATTGCACTATACCAGGTGATTTAACTAATTAGCTCACTTCTTCAACTAA